>CAIGRN010162524.1:0-13206 GCA_903798345.1 Fraxinus anomala | reverse complement strand
CACTTGTTTTATTGTTATCTTTAGATATTCACCAATTTCCTTTCAAGTGCAATGATTCATGCAACACGGCCATTTGTTGTGAATGGATGGATGCAGACTAAGATTGAAGGCTATGAAGTTTCTGGGACAGTTGAGGTTAGTGTTGAACTCATTTAACCATCCAATATTAGATATTACCACCAGTTGAGGTTAGTATTTGAGGAAGACAAGCTTCATCTAAATAAAGCACATTATATCCGATTGTGATGCCTTCATTTATATATGATATATACGAATGTTTGAATTACACCTTGTGACCAAATAAGCATGAAACAGTCTCCATTTATTGGTTAATTCTCAAAATTTTAAGTTTATCACATGCTTTATTTCAGAGTTTCTATAATAGAATTGTCAAGTTTCTATTAATATGTTCACGATTATCAATACATTTGTATTTATGTATGGAAGCATGTGGGATGGTGGTCGCCAACAATTGTAAGAGGTGAAGATCGTGAAGCTGTTCACATTCCAAACCACAAGTTTACCATGAATGTTGTGAGAAATCTAACTCAAAAAACTCACTGGCGTATTAAAACCCACCTAGCCATCAGTCATTTGGATGTCAACAAAATTAATGTGAGGATCATTTTGGAATGTTTTAGTTACAATTGATAAATGCTTTAAAGAAATTGATACAGTTATCTTGTACTGATCCCTCACAAATTTTTCCGTGCTTTGTGCAGAACATTGTCGCAGATATGCGCAAGGTTCTGGCTAAGAATCCTCAAGTTGAACAACAGAAGTTGCATAGAAGAGTATTTCTGGATAATGTCAATTCTGAAAATCAGGCCCTTTTGGTCAGTTTCAATTTCAATGTTTGAATATGATCATATCGTAACATTATTGTGAGATATTATAATTCTTTTGGCGTAGGATATGATTAAATCATCTATTTTAGCCCTTTGTTTCTCTGAACAATATTGCCATCAAAATATTTTCCTCCATAGGAAGTTTAATAAAATAAGAACCCCCCAATAAAAGAAGGGAAAGAAAAAAAATAATCCTGTGTTCTTATCAGCAAAATATATTTTGGTCCTTACCATATTCAGTCTCCATGCTTCTTTATCATGCATATCACTTCTAATGACTAAGGTGATGGTGTCTTTAGCCCACGATGATGTTAATGAAGTTGCATATTTTAACTATTTAGTCACTTTTTTCCTTTTTAGCTGAATTAATTTGTGAAACCTTGTCCATGTGAACTTTCTGCATTGTGTTTGTTATGCAATATTTATAACATGGAAAATAATTTTACATAATCATTGTTTTGTTTCCTGAATATTTTATCTCATAGCACTACAATTGTTACCTCAAGTACTGATTCTTGTCGCCTCCCAAATGATTCAGATCTTGGTGTCCTGCTTCGTGAAGACCTCACATTTTGAAGAATACCTTTGTGTTAAGGTGCGAGTACATTTTTTAGCAGCTATATTCCCTTTGGATTAAGACATGGTCTGCTTGATTAGTAAGTTGATGTATTTTGCAACTGCAACTCCATTTATTCCACTCATATCACAAGGTTGATACCAGATAGTTGAAACCCATATTTCAGCAGCTGAAACAGACTCGTACTAGTGATGCACGTGTTTTGAACTTGGGGTCATTCTGAATTACCAGTTTCTAAAGTAGTGGAAATGGGTGTGGAGTATCATGAGTGTGAAAAATGTGATATATTGATATATCAATTAATCATTTCAATTTGGTTAGGATGTTACAAGTTGAGAAAGAAACATTGTACATATATCAGCATTCCAGAAACCTCTCAATTTTTATCTGAAAGGCAATAACAATAACAATTAGTAATAGATATGGATCAGGCAAATGTGTAGACCGACAAACTCTTTACTCAGAGAAGCAACAAACAAAGAAATTAAATTCTGAACAATGAGTTCAGCAAAGTCTTACACTAGATGCTAGATGTAATTTGGCGCTAATATGTTATATGCAAAGTAGATTATATATACTCCGAGTGCTTCTCCGAACAGCCTGTTGCTTATCCTTGTAGAAAGTTCACAGGGGGAGAAAATTTACACTGTTATTAGTTCCACAGCCATAGGAAGAGGTTTGCTTTTCAAGTTGCGCCAAATTTACGCTGTTATTAGTTCCAAGAATATTTATCAGGTTCTATTCAAGTTGCGCCAATTAGAAAATGCACACTTTCTAAAATCGCTTTGCTCTATGATATACCACTTGGGATTGGACACTGGGTATCCTGGTTTTAAAGTAACATAAAACAGCTGTCATATTTTGATTTCATCATTTCTAAAGCGATATTTGGTACAAATTCTTTAAATTTCATTTTTGTCCAAATTCATTTTCAACCACACATTCTCTCAATAAAATAATTTTGTATAGACGCATAGCTTTTCCTAATTTTTAACTACAAATTCTTCAAAAATATCACTTTTCACAAAATTTATCCTCAAAACAGTCCTAAATGTTCTCATTTAATTTCTTTATATTTTGTTCGACCTAATTTGATTAATGTTTTTTTTTTTTGTTTTTGGTTGAGAAAAACAGGAAGCTATACTTCTGGACCTTCTCAGAGTAATTCGGCATCACCGTGCTCGATTAGCCACTCCCATTCGTACTGTTCAGAAAATATATAGTGATGCAGACTTGGAAAATATACCATATGCAGATTCTATTTATAACCATGAAGCAGCTTCGAACCGTCCAATGCTATTGATTGAGCCCTCCTATAAAATTAATGGGGAAGAGAGGACAAAAACTCAAGCTCGTCAAGTGCGTGTGAATGGTGAGGAAGACAGCAAGGCTGTGGCGCGGTCAACACCTGATAACATGGTGGATGGTAGAGGTGAAACTAAAGAAACAGTGTCTACCGACTCTAAGGCTAAAGAGATCATGACGTCGGATAGGAAGCCTGGTGCCGAGGTTGGACAAGTGCCGAAAGCTGTAACGAAGGACCAAAAGGTTGCAGTGAGCCCTTTGTCTGATCCCAAGGTCAATAATAATGCAACAGCAAAATCAACATCAAAATCTGTCTCTAGGACTGATTCTACATCAAGTGCTAACTCCAAAAGTTCAGCTGGTTCGGCTCAGAACACCTCTAATAGCAAGAACCCTAAAAAGGTAGGCCAAGGAAGTTCTCGTTTGCACAGTTCAGTTGACAATGCCGCAGACTCCTTGCCAGAGTCTGGAGGCGATAGATCAGACCATGTTTCTGGTAATACTCTAAAACAAGAAGACATGAGACCACCACCAGTGGTACAGCCTCCTGGAACAAAACCTGCTTTGGAAGAGAATATAGTTCTTGGTGTTGCTTTGGAGGGCTCAAAGAGAACCCTGCCCATTGAAGAGGAGATTACAACTTCACCAAATCCCGAGGATGTGAAGGAATTTGCTGCATTACGTAGAGGTAATGGTCCTCCAGTGGCTGAGAAGGGTAAAAATGACATCAAGGGTTCAAACGTCTCAGGCTCAACAACTGGCGACCAGTCAGATCAGCGAGACTAAGGATATTTAGCCTCTTGCGCCATCCAGTATAGAAAAACCGGTCGAGCTTGTTATAGGGTAAAATCCTCTGTACATACGAATATCTATTTATCCACATCTTGATTATTTTTTTCAGGATGTATTGTAGGGTAACTTTTGTCAAATTGGTCATACATTGATGCAAAGTATTATATATCAACTGTATTTGTTTTGAGAGATTGCTTCCCAGTTGACGAGACCTTGTTTCTGGTCCACCGATTTCTTCTACTGGTTCAAAATTATTTTCCTCGCTGATTTATTAACGATTGGTGGAATTATAAAACCCCTACAACGATTTCTGATAATAAAAATTTACAACTGTGATCTTCCTAAGAGGTTTATTCTGACATTTTTCTTGACATGTCACTTCTAAACCTTTCATATTTGCAGTAGTTTTTTCGAGTGAGATTTGCTTTCCAATTTTTGTTGTTCACCAATAATTATTTACATATCATTTTACATTAAAATGTCACTTAGTCAAGTATAAGGAATAGTTAGAGAAAAGTTAGACATGTTAATTTAAAATAATGTGTCAATAATTAATTGGATGGAAAACAAATTGAACATAAAAAAATGGACAGCATATCTTAATTCATTTTTGCCTGCTCTTCATAATTTTTGTCCAACCTCCCAACTACTGCCCCCGCCCCCCTTCAACCATATTTGAAACAGAACAGGGGCTGCTGTGGTTTGGAATTGAGGATTCAAAACTCAATAGACATGGCAATGCTCCCGAAGGCAATTCTGCGCAGTGGAATTCATACACGAGGGGATGATACCGAAAAACTGGAGCAACAACTAACCAGAAAACTGGACTTAAAAGAGTAGACTTTACAGATAGGCTCCTACTATAATAGTCCATACAGTGGAGAACTGGAAAAGTTGAGAATGCAGTCTTAAGAACTAATAATATGTTTTCCAACTCTGCCGAGGGGTTCCCACAGGGACATACTGGGGTACTCGGTATTGAACAAGAACGAATAAGAACATTTTTAATTTCTTTTCCTTCCTTAATCTTGTTCAGTGCTGTTATGTCCGCCTACCATGCCACCAGGGTGCTTGAATGAACATGCAAATTGAAGATTATTCCGTCATACAAATTAGACAATCTGAGCTAAACAAAACAATAGTATATTATTGAATATGGTAAAAAATTACACCTGATTTCGTAGTAAAATGCTATTCTGGGATTTAAGTCAAACATCGGATAGATTAATACGATCCCATATTTTACAAAGATCTTCCACCCAAAGAATTTCCACGCATGGTAAAACTGGTATGGTTCTGTAACTACTAGAAAGGGATCATAATTTATTTCAACTATTAGTGGCCACAAACAATAGTTGAATCTACATAAACATGCGTGCTAACAACGTAATCTTAAGCACTGCACATACAGTCAGGAACAGGATATGTATATATAGACTGTTCTGGCTTCCGGAGTCTGAGTTGCCCTTGTCTGTTTTTGTGCCCTTCAACAACAGCTTCTTGGAACTCTGGCCAGGTCAAGCTTTTGTTCAAGAAAAGTTGTCCCAACAACGCCATGTTAGGCCTTATAGTCTTCAGATTTAGATAAGTTCGATGCCCCACCTGTTAAACCAAGCCAAGTTACACATTTGCAGAATTAAACAACTCTGAAACAACTTTTCCCAGTTTTCACCATGTAGTAGTTATGAAACCAAAGGTGCTACAATAGACACGTTATTAATTCGAAATTAAATGATGGCCGACACATAATAATATTACATATGATTAGCAGAATCTGATTTAATAGCTTAAAGATATGTTAAGCAATTGTCACATCAGCAACCAGTGTAAATTAATGGGCTTCAGTGCTTACCATAGCATTGTGCATATTTCCTGGAGAAGCGGAAATGAATATATCACTTTGCATGCCGACATAGTAATCTAGTGCCGCTAATAAGGAGGCCTTTCCTTTAGTATGGGCTCTTTCTTCTGAAGAGGCAAGACTCTTCTTATCTTCCATCAATGGAAACAAACTTCTTAAGGTTGAGATCCTGGCTTCCCCACCATAAACCTGCAAAGAATGGCATTAACAAACCAAGAACTTCAGAAAATGAAACCAAATCTTGGCTGCCAAGTATCGGAACAAGTTTTTGCACTAAAATCTAAATTAAACGAGTTTTGGATATAAACCTTGTGGGAGGCGAGATACAAGCGAGTACTGTTGTCAAATCCCAAAGCAGCTAGCAGCAATCCAATTTCTTCAGGAGTCAATGGGCATCGTCCCTGATTCCTCAACTCCTCATCGGTAAATTGAGAGTTTAAGACTCTTCCTTGCCAAATAACTTGTCGATACTTAGCTAGAGCCAGGTTTTCAGCCTTTCCTCCACCAAAGTCACAGGCCGAATGAGCAGCCATGTCCTGAAAAAGCAACAAAATCAAGAAACAGCATAAAGATACTTCCTGCATCAGACAGGTTAGGAATCTCAAGCAGATTTGCAACACAAATCTGTTTGGGAAGATGACGCAGCACAAGTCTGTTTGCAACAATCTACTCGCACTTGCATTGCAAAATAATCAGAAGTATGAGAAAGCCTGAATGATAAAAGGGTAAGGGCATGCAAAAGCGAATTTCTAGGAAGGTATAAATATAAGAGGCACGGCAAGAAGATTAGAACAGAAAAAGTTTGATGGATTTGTTAGATCCAAAATTGAATTTTAACTAGGTTTTGTCTTCAAAAAGTAGACATACCTTGTCAAATCGAAGATGAAGAACAACAAACTTTCCATTTCCTTGCTTGCTTCTAGAATTGGTAACATCATTAAGGTAATTAGTACTAGATTCAATTTCACTAGGCAGATATTTGAGGCGACTGACAAGAGCATCTCCAAGAGCTCTAATGTGAGGAACAAACACCAAAGCTTGAAAGTTGACTTTGCATCGCAGGCGTTGGATGTCCTTAGGCATGTTGTCAAATGCTAGTCGGTGAGAAAATGGTGCAATTGCAGCAATCCCATAGCTGATCAACCACAGATCACAATCATAATCCACAGATAAAAGAAAAGCTAAAGAACCATATCGACCTAAGGTTCAAATAAAAATCATTGGTCTATAACATCTTCGCATGGAAAATCAACAACAGAAACACAACTATCAAACTCTTAACTGCAGATTCTTGGGGTCAATAAGTTGCAACCCTTACCATAAAAATCAACTACAATAAATTTCTCAATCGTCATGCCTTTCAAAATGTCAACCATCGGATGAAATCGAAACATATCTCGAGTTCTACGTTGATAGCATACAACAAAACTTTGGTTAATCTCTATAAAGGCAGGTGGATGGATACGTTAGCACTTGAAGAATTTGTTTCTAAACAATAATATGGTTTATTGTATGTTCCATAAGTTTGGCAAAAATTCAATTCCAGAACAAATGGAAAATTACATATTCTCATCTCAGCTAGCCCTAGATATATAGCCAAGGGTTCTCAATTAGAAATTGAGGAAACAAATCAAACTTGGTACTTAGAAGGACTGGCAAGTTATCATTAAGCAAAGGGAGCTGCTACACATGTTACCCATATTCTAAACTGTATCTATACAATCATGTTTGTGTGTGTATATCTAACTTCAGAAAAAGCCATGCAGTTCACTGCAAGATCCATGTTGTTGAGTGTTCTAATATTTCCATAAGAAAGAAGGAAACACGTCTTCTGCATACTCACCTCTGCAGGATAGGCGAGACATTCTCTATATACCAGTTTGCTGAAGCATGAATGGGTGCTGTTTTGACTCTATTAGCTCGGATGGCTGTAGCGTAATATTCCCTTGTGCTCCAATAGAAGTCGTCAGGCAACTCTTTCACAATGGATATATCATCTTTCAATACATTAATGAAGTGATCCACATCAAAAATATCCATAAACGTGCTGCATGAGAAGTACTACTAGTGTTATTAATATGATTACTGCTTTAAATACGAAAGATTAGAATATTAGAAAAGTATCATGAATGTATTGACTTAATAAATAGTACCTTGAATCTTGCCACACAGGATTTACTTCAAGATGAGGGATGACAAGAGTTGCATTCAAAATTTTAGCAACAGCCACTGCATCACAAATCTTTGTAAAAAGAGTAAACATAAGTGATTCAGTTTAAAATTAGCAACTTATGAAGTCGTAAAGATGTACTTTTGTCATCCACAATTATAAATTATCATCCTCAAGTAATTTACGAAATAACGAGTGAAAATAAAAAGCCTACCCCCATTCTCTGCTGATTTAGACCTCCGTCAAGGAAAAACTGAATATATCCATGAGATTTTTCTGGCAATGCTGTTTCAAAGAAATTAGTAATTCAGGAAAAGTTAGAAATGTGAATGTATAGATAGATGGTAATTACACATCTTTAAAAGGCCTCCACTGAAAGGAAAATATAAATTATAATACTAAACCCTTTTCGGTAGATTATAATTACTCACCGGAGGAAGTGCCTGATTCAGTACAGGTTTCCCAGCCTTGATTAGCCAAAGGCATCCATAGTTGCTGTTCATCCGACTGAAAAATAAAAAAGTAACGAATGAAGAAAAAAATTAAAGCAACTCGATAGACAATAATTTTTAGTTGAAAATACACGCATATAGCTCAAACACTCACAGTTTCGCGTTGCAGAGCACTCTTGAGAAGTCGTGAATGCCTAGGTTTGGGAGCATTCCACTCCTGTATGAGCAAATCAGATAAACAGATTCATCAGTTACCAGTTAGGGATACCAGGAACTAAGAAGGGAAATCACACAGGCTTGCTATTAATTAAGAGCTCTGGCTATTCCTCAAGGAACCATTTAATGTTACATTTTTCTAAGGTTTTGTTTTCTAACAGAGAAGTCACTTCCCTGCTTTTTAACCCCTTGCACCAGCATTCCAAGACAATTAGGCAGACTCTCCCCACCCACAGAGATAGGCAAGCCTAACTCATTTCATCTGAAGTTTTATATTGATTTCTCTTTTCAGAAGGTAAATCATCATCATAGTTTCACTTGTTGCCTCACCAATTACTGTCTCATCCCTAAACTCCCGTTTTCTAGTTTCCAAAATCCAAACCAGGACCCAAAAAGAAATCTAAACAAGTGCATCTCCACAAGCATCCAGACCAACATAGGTCAACAGATGGAATTCACCCACTCCATACCCATCTAGGACCTTATCCCACATCCACCTAATCATGCTCAATTAAGGTTTTTTTACGCAATTTCTAATACAGTTTCTTATAAAGATGTAAGTACTGCGTCAGTACTTTACCTAATATCAACACTCAAACATCTATATTCAACCACCACCCAAGCAACCAAACACTTCCGTACTTGGAATAATCCCAAAGGTCTTTCTACCTTTCTAAATTCAGCAACAATACCCAAGTATCAACAATATAATACTCCCCCTCTTTTTCTTTTCTGCAGGTATGCTTTAAAAAAATAAAATAAAGGAGCAAGTTTTTTCTAAAAAAACACCAGAGTCCATCTCAATATCGTATCTTTTCAGGAATTTTTTCCCAGGTTTCAAAATTTACAAAACTAGCAAAGAATATAATCTTTATTCTTTCTTGTTCTTCTTTCTCAAGCATTTCCCGCAAACTAAACAAAACCCAGATATAAAAAGATACAAACAACTCAAAAGGCCACAAATCAAGTATAAGGAACACAGAATTTGCATAATATACATAGATCAATCAAAACACAAGCAAAAACAAGAAAAGCAAAAAATAATCTGAGATCAAGAACCTACCGAGAGAATGGAAGGTGAGGCATGGCTCAGAGGAGTGAAAAGGCTAGGAAACAGAAAGGGCAGGAGCAACACAAAAGCACCAGCCATGGCTCCTCCTCTGTGGCAATTACTACTATGGAGGTGCCTCATAATGTATCTTGATCTTGATTCTATATTCTATTAAATCTTGGAACACTTAAATAAAGTAACTTTCGTGCAAGAGTGTGTGTAATTAAAGAGGGCCATTTTCATTATCAGCGTCAATTAAAGCATCCCACATGCCCACCTATCTTCCTATATACATACACGCACTTATTACTTATACACGCACATACATGAATCTATATATCATTATATTACAAACTATTAAAAATTATATAAAACTCCATGAATTGATTACACCATAAATCACAATCAGCATTTTAATTTATCTGTATACCCATCAAAAAGCATAACAAGGCCAAGGAATAAATATATACACATATAATTGATGGGTATTGTTTAAATAAATGAATTAAAGTAAATGGTGCGGCTTCTCTTTCACAGGGACCCCAATTGCCAACGGATAGATTTGAGGGAAGAGATGTCACTGTTTTACAAGATAATACGTGGCACAAATAGAATGAGTCGTGTCAGTTTGTCGCTACTTTTTTTTGCCACTTTCATACAAATATTATGATGTCACGTTATTAAGCCACCGACAGTCCTAGATGTCGTGGTCAACAATGGTGTGCGTGATTTTTGTATTTGCTATGTAGCAAATAATGAGGATGATGATCCACTATGTTTTTTATATTCCTCTTTGAGATAAAAATAGTGTAAATATATTTATTTTTTACTAGTTTTCATTTGCAAATATTTTTTTCAAAAGTATTTTTAAAGTATTCAAGATATTTACTATTCCGAATGTAAGATTGGAGAATGTGTCAAAAATTGCTTAAAATTTTTGAAAATTACCAATTGATAACATCAAGTCACTCCAACTTGAAGTGAGTGTTTGATTAGGATTAAAATTAGATTTTCAGTAGATTGTGATAAAAAATTTTGAAATGTATGGTTGAAAAGTTGTTGAATTCATGAAAGATATTGTTAATATTGATTGTTTGATTTTAACTTAAATTAGAATCTAATTTTAATCCAAAACAAACAGGGTGTCATGAAGTATTTGGCCATTGTTTAACTCCCTTTAAGACAAAATAATTTATTTTTTATATTCATTTTCAATCACAAATTCATACAATAAACTATTCTGTACTTAGAATAAAAAAATTTCTCTATCTTTTAATCACATATTCTTCAAAAAAATCATTATTCAAAACATTATTTTTACACATAATGACCATCAAACAAGATATGATGTCAAACAATATTTAGCCCTTGTTTGGGCTCCATTAAAATTAAATTTAATAGGAAAATGTATTTTGAAATAGTGATTTTTTGAAGAATGTATGATAAAAAATGAATGAATGATTTTCAATTTAAGATTAATAACGTGATTGAACTTGACACCTGTATTAAATCGGAGTGAGAAATCCACATGCACAAGAACAATAATTGATATAATAACTTATAATTTGATTTTTTTTTAATTAAATCAAATGTATAATTTAAAACAATTGCATTTTGTAATTAATAGTAACTAATCAAACTTTTATTCTCTATAACTGGCAGTTTAATGATTGTAATGAATTGAATATTCTCATGTATCACTTTAATTAGTAAAATTAATCAAATCGAATTTGTGAGTGACTAGCGATTCGATTCTCGTAATTAAAAATGCAAATACTTGATAACGAGTAGTAGTAACTCAAATGTTCTTTAATAACATTGATGTGATTGCTTGACAATATGTCAATTTTTGTCCAAAACATGTGAACCAAAGCTCGACAAGATATATATATATATATATATATATATATATATATATCAATCAAAGATTTATGTTTGTATTGTTCTTCAAGTAAGGGATCCTATGTTTTTTTTTTTCCTCACTTTTATCTTTGCATGGAGCCAGCAGGACCAAATTACTGTTAAAATCACTAAAGACCATCCAATTTCATTGTTTTTTCACAAGTTATGTTAATTTCATCAAGATGTTTAGTAAAGCCTTTAAACTTATTGGTGAATAATAACTATAAACTCCGACGCCAAGAGTCACAATGATGTCAAGGCCACGAGGATCTGACAATTCATTCAATTAATAATATTTAGCATCATTAGCATTTAGCATTGATCTACGTGATAGTATAATATCATTATAACAATAGATCAAATAAAATGAGTCTCATATTCCTACTTTATACTATACATCTTTTGATGCTATGTGTTATCATGTAGTGTTGTATAGCATTCTTCAATTCGTTAAATATCGAACTTATGACATTTGCACGTCTCTTACGAATCAACAATGAAATATACTTTCCAACACGAATTAAAATTTTATGTACGATAATCAAGAAGGTTGAGTGACTGGTAAAGAAAATGACATTTTCATTCTCATGGTCAGGAAGCCTCCCTCTTGATTTTAATAGAAATGATATAAAGGTTAAACCACTTTGTCAAAAGCAGTGCTAGAATTCTAGGTTGTGGGAAGTGATTTGATGGAAAAGATGACTTTGTTTTAAATAATCCAGTGATAGACTGGAAAATAATAATGCTAGAAGCAGTGCCAAAATTTTAGATGGCCGGAGATTATTTAATGGAAAAGATGAATGTATTTTAAATTGTTCAATGATAGAATATCATTTGATATTATGTAATCATTATGGCACTATAGCATGGTTCATAATACAATATTCCCTCATGAGGGATGAGTCGAGAGAATTTTGAATCATGAGTTCTGGATTTTTGTCCATCCTTCGTCATAATAATAACTCGAGGTTTAGTTGAGTGTTCTTATAATTAAGTCAAAATTACTTAAGACTTTATTTGAGCAACATTATCTAAAAACTCTTTTTTTATAATTCATTGTTAACCACACATTCACCCAATAAAATAATTTTGGACGTAAACCTAAATTTTTTTCTTATTTTTTAACCACACATTTTATAAAAAGTCACCATTCAAAACTCATTATTTCTCAGAAAATGGACCTCAAATGTAGCCTTAAAAACAAGTGTAAAGAAAATGTAGCATCTTTTTAATTAATTTGTCGACTTTCTTAATTACGTGAAAATTATAGGTTCATATGTTTACTTGATGCTAATTTTGAAGATGCAGTTCATTTGATGTCTTAATCAAGAAGAAGCTTGACATGAATTTCAAGGGTAAATAGGAGTTCTACATATGTTGAACTCTCGTGTTGAAGGTTGATTGGAGCTTAAAATTTTGAATGATGATTTTACTAAGTACTAGATCATGTATTTCGTTCCGTGTTTAAGTTACATGCACGAGGAATAAACATCTTTCTTTTTTTTTCCTTTCAAAAAACCATTAAATGTGGTATGTTTTATTAATTATAGAAGAATACGTAATACAAATTTAGGAGGGGGCTCGGCCTAACTTCCAACTTATCATGTTGAGAGACGAGAGTACACGATAAAAATGAAAAAAAAAAAATACAGTATTCGTTCTAATAATATTCGTCGCTACGTACGTCGAGTGTAGAATCTCATAACTTGCTTCTGTCTCACTTTCAGATTCACTACTCGAATAAAATCTTGTAAACTTATTATTGTACCCCAAGTTCAAGAAATTCATAACCACATCTTCACTTTTACGAATATATCTAAAAGCGTTCCTAGCGTATTTCCTAATGTTTGAATACAAAGGGGTTGCTTCTATTGTGACCATGTCTCTTTAAGTATGATTCCACTGCAGTAACTATGCTTTCATTAATTTTAAGAGTGTTCATTTTTTGGATCTTACATATTTTGGTCTTGAATAATTATTTATTCAAAAAGAGTTTTCGATTATATATCATTAGTAATACATTTCTCACGAT
>CAIGRN010162520.1:0-12258 GCA_903798345.1 Fraxinus anomala | reverse complement strand
AGTACTGCACTTGATTACCTATTATGATTCCATGATTCCAACACTTCTGCATCAGCTTTTTGAATCTGTTACATGCCTCGTGATAGCTTTCCCCATCTTTCTGCTGGAAAGTTTTAATTTCTAATCTAATTTTAGCTACTTTTGCCCATGGGAAGAATTTGTTACAAAATTTTCTAGTCAGTCTTCCCATGTAGTAATGCTTCCATAAGGTTCAACGTCTAACCACTCCAATGTAGAAGCTCTCAGTGTATATGGAAATAATCACAACCTAATAAAGTTTTCATTAACCCCTAGAGCATGGAAGTTATGACAATTTCTGAGAAATCTGGAGATATGTGTGTTTGGACTTTCATGAGGTAACCCGTAGAATTAGAGAGTGTTGCTTATCAAATTGACCCACTCTACCCTTATCTAAAAATTATTTACCCCAAATTTGAATACACAATACTGGAGCTGGCAGGCACAGCTATGGGTGTCAAGAACATTGAAACTCGCAAGTCTCCTTCATTTATTTCCCATCGCTCCTACTACTGATCCGGTGGCACAACTGCTCTTGCGGCCACTTATCCAATTGGCTGAATAGGAATAGCAATATTTTGATTGTCAACCATTTGATGTTGTTGTTTTTGTTTGTGTTCCTTGCGTTTTCGTCTGAATGTACATTCTATTTCCGAGTCAAATGGTTCAAGATCGTCACATTGGGTACTAAGCATACCACGAATATCATTTTTTGTAAATAAAATAAAATAAACAAATCAAATAACAGTTAAAAACTTGTTGCATTTTTTATATCGCAAGTGTAAGATATCGTAACAAATTGTATAGTGGACTTTTGAGAGTTCGGATATCGTTCCCACGATGACCATGTTTCAGGACTTGATCTAATTTTTTTAACTCCTATTTGATAAAAGCAAGTAAAAAATTATGATAATTGTGATTATTTTTTTTCTAACTACCTTTAACTACTTGAAAATATCAAAATTTTGCAAATAACGGTTGACTGAAATTCAAATATGGGATAAATATCAAGGCATAACAATTTCATCCATTGATCACCTTAATTTTTAAGTCAAGATTCATACCATAATATAGTGTTCGATCGAATTCATCTATTGTATTCAATTTGTCGCTCTCGAGTTCTTATTGAGCCTATTTAACTGAGTCAATTTCTTATCTCTATGTGAATTAACCTTAGTTAAACGAAACACTAATCCTAAAAATTCATATTATGACCACAATAATTAATATAGGAATCTCTACACGTTATACTAATTTATCGAATTTTACTATATGGTTTAAATCTCAAATTCACCTCTCGATTCATAAGAGACTCACATCATCATCAAATTAGTGATCAATTAATTCAATGTATTAAACTCACACACACACACACACACTTATATATATATATATCACAAAAATCTTGAATAAAAAAATAAAAGATCACAAGTCAATTATATTGTTTGCTCTAATATAAAAATCAGTTACTCATAATATAAAAATAAACACAAGAAATTGTGTTTGAATATATCACCGGAGTCTTTGAATAAATATGTAGAAAAGAATTTAATCTTGCTCCTAGATCTTATTCTTCTTCCAATCAATGCTTCAAACTTGAATTCCTTGATGATTTCCTCCTTTAATTTTGCTCTTCGATCTCTCGTTGTATATATAAAAATAAACACAAGAAATTGTGTTTGAATATATCACCGGATTCTTTGAATAAAGATGTAGAAAAGAATTTAATCTTGCTCCAAGATCTTCTTCTTCTTCTTCCAATCAATACTTCCAACTTGAAATCCTTGATGATTTCCTCCTTTTCATTTTGCTCTTCGATCTCTCGTTGTATATTTGCTTTCTTAATGTGTCCCACCCTTAAAATTTCCTCCTTTTTTTCTATTTATACTCCTCTACATATTCTCCCCACTTTTGGAGTTTTTCTGGGCTTTTTGCAGCCCAAAACAGCATGACCCTAAAATTTGCGCCTAACCGCTATGAGCGTTGCATCTCTGCAAACAAATTCTACTTTCTCGGTCAACACAGTGCCTGGGCATTTGATTATTGCATTTTTTTTCTCTTTTCCGATGCTTGGGCACTCCGAGTATAGCGCCTAGGCGCTATTTTGCTGCTTCTTTTTATTGATTTTGGCTTGTTTGTAAACTTCAACATCCATTTTACACCACCTCACCATACATTTAAAATAACACTGGTAAACACATCAAAAACATACTATAATCATAAAATTTGGCCAATAATTAAGTTAGATTTGTATAAAACTCGTGAGTAAAAACACACTCGTCAGTGGCCAACACCTAAAAGCATAACCGAGGTAAGAAACTTTCATGGATTAGCTAACTTTTATAGACATTTTGTTAAAGACTTTAGCCTACTTGGCACACCACTTACGGAGATTATAAAGAAAAGTGTAGGACTTCATTGGGGCGTTGATCAAGAACATGTTTTTAATACTATTAAAGATAGGTTGTGTACCGTACCGATTTTATCATTACCTAACTTTAACAATACTTTTGAAATTGAATGTGATGCCTTAGAAATCTGTATTGGAGCTGTCCTAATGCAGGAATGAAGGCCAATCGCTTACTTTAGTGAAAAGCTAAGTGAAGCCGCTCTCAATTATCCTACATATGACAGGAGTTGTATGCACTTATTCGAGTTTTGGAGACATGTCAACACTACCTATGGCCAAAGGAATTCGTGATTCACACCGATCATGAGTCATTAAAGCATTTAAGGGGTCAAGGCAAGCTAAACAAGAGACATGCAAGATGGATGGGTTTCATCGAGACATTTCCATATATTATTAGGTACGAATAAGGTAAAGAAAATGTGGTAGTAGATGTTTTATCAAAGAGGTGCATACTTCTAGCATCTTTAGGTTCTAAATTGTTAGTATTTGAATATGTTAAGGACATGTATGCTAATAATCAGATTTTTCTAATATATATAAATCATATGATAAGGGTGCTATGGATAGATTCTTTAAGCATGATAGGTATTTATTTTGGAAAAATAAGTTATATGTTCCTAAATGTTCAATGAGAGAATTATTAGTACGTAAGGCACATATTGGAGATCTAATAGGTCATTTTGGGATTAAGAAAACCTTAGAGATGCTAAGTGAACATTTTTATTGGCCTAAGATGAAAGTAGATGTTGATCGAGTNATGAGAGAATTATTAGTACGTGAGGCACATAGTGGAGGTCTAATGAGTCATTTTGGGGTTAAGAAGACCTTAGAGATGCTAAGTGAACATTTTTATTGGCCTAAGATGAAAGTAGATGTTGATCGAGTTTGTAGTAGATGCACCACTTGTAAAAAGGCGAAATCTAAGGTTTTACCTCAGGGTTTATATACGCCATTACTTGTTCTTAGTGAATCTTGGGTTAATGTGTCTATAGATGTTGTGTTGGGTTTACCTAGAACTAAGAAAGGAAAAGATTCCATATTTGTGGGGGTAGATAAACTTAGTAAAATGGCACATTTTATTCCATGTTATAAACAGATGATGCCTCTAATCTTGCTAATCTATTCTTTAAGGAGTATTGCGCTTACATGAGATTACTAGAAGCATTGTATCGGATATGGATGTTAAATTCCTTGGTCAGTTTTGGAGGATTTTCTGGAATAAGTTAGGGACCAAGTTATTATTCTTTACAACTTGTCACCCACAAACTGTTGGAGAAACAAAGATAGTTAATAGAACTATGATACAATTGTTACACACAATAGTTAATAAGAATTTGAAGAGTTGGGATGAGTGTTTACCATTTATAGAATTTGCATATAATAGGGTCACGCATTCTACTACTTCTTGCTCACCTTTTGAAATTGTATATGGTTTTAATCCACTAACACCTTTGGATTTAATTCATTTACCTATGAATGAAAGGGGTAGTTTAGATAGAAAGAAGAAGGCCGAACTCGTGAAATTACTCCATGAAAAAGTAAGGTTGCAAATTGAAAAGGTGAATGAGTATTATGCTTCTCAAGCAAACAAAGGACGAAAGCATGTTACATTTGAATCAGGAGATTGGGTTTTTGTGCACTTGAGGAAAGAGCATTTTCTAGAACAAAAAAATTTGAAGTTGCAGTCATGGGAAGATGTCCATTCCAAGTCCTTGAAAAGATCAATGACAATGCCTACAAATTAGATCTTCTAAGTGAGTATAATATTTTGGTTACCTTTAATAACTCTGATCTTTGTCTCTTTGATGCAAGAACAGATTCGAGGTCGAATCCTTTTGAAGATGGAGGGGATGATGTGATCCATTATACGAGAGTAAGTCCGGACACGAATCTATTGGTGGTTGAGGAATGACCGATAACTAGGTTGCGAGTAAAGCGAGTCAATAAAGCTATGGGATTACTTGCTTAAGCTACGGTGAACGAAACGTTGATCACAATAAGTAAAGGAACAAGTTTCATGTTGGGCTCGAAAGAAGAAACCAGATGGATCAACATGATTCAAGCAGCGGACGATGAAGCTATTCGGGACAACTATGCGATTGCATAGTTGTATGGGAGATGCGACCGCAAATGCTCTTATCGAAATATAACTAAAGGCTGAAGAAAGGCCTATGCGGCTGCATAGGTTACATCTATATAACCACATAGTTCAAACTGGGACTCTTTTTTTCCAATTTTCGCGTAATCTGCTATTTTAGTTAAAACTCTTGTTTGATATATTTTTTATATCTTTAAGACTTAAATTCTATTTTTTGTTAGGTTTTATGGGTTCTCTATAAATAGGACTCATTATATTCATTGTAAACACACAATTATTGAGAGATTATTGCAAGACAAATTTGCTTTCTTCTCATTCTTCATTACATTAATTCCAAACTTATCAAGAGTTAAATTCTTGTGGCTTATTTCAAGTAAAGTTCCTAAGTTTTGTGATCACAGGTCAAGATATTGTTAGCGATTATCTTGGTGTTTGGTTCAATAATTTATTGGGTCGAGCTTTTCAAATGTTGATTCTTGGCTTTCTTAGGTCATTCTAATTTGCCGTGGGTTCCATAGCTACAATTGCTACGTGGGTTCGCATCACGATAGCAGTCACAGGGAACTAGAAAGGTCGGATGTAGTGTTCATAATTGCAAGGAAGAACCAGCCAACAAGGGTTTTCAAATGTAATTGATTTTTCAGTTGGAATGGTTGAATGATAATGGAATTCATAATTGGGCCTGATTTTATTTTAAAAAATAAGAGGCCCAAAAAAAAAGCTCAAAACTTAAACAAAAAAAAAAATAGCCCAAACTAAAACGGCCAAACCTATGTGTCTCGCTTTGTTTCAACTTCCTTCCACTTCATCCACTATAAATTTCACCTACGGCAACTACAAACTCCGACGAGCCAACACACGCGATCGTGCCCCTTTAGTTGGGTGCTGGCTCCGCCACTAACTACAATGCTTACTTTTCCAGCATCCCTAAGATTCTTAGCATAGATACAGTGGTGAGAGAAACCGATATCCATAGGCGTATATATTAGTTTATTTTTAAAATAAAAAACTTTCCTTCCAAATATAGTACATCGTCAACCATCCACCCATATCACCTTTAACCTAATAACTTGTATATGTCATGTTACTAACAAGACTCGTAAAAGAATTATTTTGTTATTGGCTTTGTCATGTTTCTAAAAGTTGATAGTTGGTATCTCATGAAATTTATGAGTGAAAAAATGGATAAAGATTGTGGGTTCATTGAAACGTGTGGTAAAAATTGAAGTTTGAACAACTTTTTTTCAAGAAAGAAAAAACTTTATTCAAACACTCAATAAATAAAAACAAATGTAAATTTAGACTAATCTCTCTCAACATTTTTATGTAACATAACTTCATATTATAATAATTCTAGTTTCTGATTATTATTTTTTATTTCTTCACTTTGGCAATCAACAAAGAATTATGCTATAAATACAAACAAATTTGATAGAAAATGTTTACAGATAATACTTGTCATGCATTCATTGGAAGATGAAAAAAATAAAATAAAGCAGGTAAATCACATTTCGCCACGTCGATAAAAAATCTGTCAAATTTTTTTTTTCCATCAACAACATATGACTAGTCACTATCTATACAGTGCAAAGGCCCCATTATAGTAGAATATTTTGATTTATGCTATCTAACATTTTGTCCCAAACCCTATAGTTTCTTGTTGTGACTTTCTACAAAGCTGCCGTTACTACAAAACAAATCTCTTTCTAAATTTTCCCAACTTCCCACCAAATTTTCTGAACTTTCTTTATTATTTTATTATTATTATTATTTTTTTTTTTTTTTTTTATTTTATTTTTTTTTTTTTTGTCTTTTTCCTCACAAAATCTCATCAACAAACTTTTATCCTTGTTATTGATAATAAATGGAGATATAAACGTGGAAGACTATGTGAGATATGTTATTCGATTTTAAATGTTTATCTACAAAAAATAAAATATTTTATTTTGAAGCACACAATATATCTAGCAATAATTTATAGTGCAATGCTCTTTTTGGTATTAAATTAATTTAATATTTAACTAAGTCACCAACATAATCCAATATTTAGAATTCACACCTATTAAGTAAATATATTTCTTAAAAAGGAAATTTTCAAAATTGATAAGAGTGACTTGTTTGATAAACATGTTAAAAGAGTGAAGTATATAATTGTTGTTATATTGTTTATCAATTCTTTACATGCACATATTTTAGTTTGTAACAAATTACTCGATCATCATCTTACAAAATAATCTAACGTAAAGGGAAATAGAGACAGTTTGATATGATTTCAATAGAATATGTCGAACAAATATAATCTAATTATTTTATATATTTTTAGAAAAATAATAGAGTCGACTACAAATTTAAGGAGAATAAGAAATGGATATCCGCATAATACTGTTTATATATCTAAGTTGTTTCTGCCTAATGTTGAATTTCTATTTACTTCTCATTTTCTCTTGAAATGGGAAGTTGAAAAGGAATTCGAAAAAGCTCTATTTCTATTCCCACTCCTTAACCAAATTCTTGTTCCTTCTCATGCTCCTCTGAAATCGGAAAGGGCCATGAGAGAGCACATAGAATTGAAGAACTAGATAAAGAAAGAAACAGGTGTATGTATGTCTCTTTACAGAAAGAGGAAATTGCCACCAAACGGGATATAATTAGCGGATTCCCAGTACAAATGTAGAAAATTTAGCTGTTTAGGACATCATCAATTTCGCTTCTGTGATCAGGCTTTTCCATTAAGAAAGATATCTTTCTCTTTCTCTCTGCAGATTTAATCAAGTATTCTCATATATATGATCATATTCAGAGGGATTTGCAGCAGAAGAGAGAACTTTCGGAGAGGGAAGGGGTGGGTAGAGTGTCTGAAATTTCACACTCATCAGGCAGTAAAGAAAGAAATTTTGGTTTCTCATGAAGCCGGATGGGTATGACAGTGATGATATATGTGAAGATGTTTGTGGTCAGGTTTTTTTTTTTTTTAATTGAGAACATGTGAAAGATTTGCTTAATTTCGTCGAAAATTGAAATTCTTGGATTGTTTTTGAGTTTTGGGAAAATGGTATCCAATAAATTTTGGAATTTTGTGATTTAACAGTTGTGGTTTTGTTTCTGTGTCCCATATTTTTGTGTTTATAAATGCAGGATTGTGTATATATATAACCTTAAAACCTTATCCACTGGTGTTTTCAATTGTTTGTTCATTTGTGTTTTAACTCTTGCTGCAGCAAAATTCATAGATTTCTTTTGTTCTCTGTTTTCTCAGGTTTTAGCCCTTCTCCTCCTGAATTTTTAAGGTACTATTGTATTCTAAGTAATTTGTTGTTATTCTGTTTGATTGCAGGGGCCTTTTTCTGTTCTTTTCTTTTCTTTTTTCTTTTTTTTTTCGTTTTCTGCTCATTGGGCTCTTGATATCATCAAATTTGATAATGGGAGTATATTTAGTACTTTGTTATGACCATGAGAATACTTAATAAAGATTCACTTTTGATTTGAAGACAAGGCAATTTAGTTCCAAAATATGCCGATAACTTCGGTTCTTAGCAAACCGCTTTTGAAGTCGACTGAGGATGGTTTCATATTTTGTTATCTGATATGTTTAATCTTAGTATCTTAGGAGTTATCTGTTTCAACATTCAGCAGGAATCCCTGCAGCCTTAAGCATGTCGAGACTCAGGTGGTTGCTCCATGGTCTGGATATAAAGGCATTTATCTTTTTATTCCTGATTGTTCCAACAGGCATAGTTGGCGTATATTTTCATGGGCAGAAGATTAGTTACTTCCTTCGGCCGCTTTGGCAATCTCCTTCGAAGCCCTTTGTCCCCATAACCCACTATTATCATGAGAATGTCTCAATGGACGCTCTTTGCAAGTTGCACAGGTGGGGAATTCGAGAATTCCCGAGGCATGTGTTTGATGCAGTTCTATTCAGTAATGAAGTCGACATGCTCACAATCAGATGGAAAGAACTGTATCCTTACATTACACGGTTCGTTCTTCTTGAATCGAATTCTACATTCAGTGGTTTACTCAAACCTTACTATTTCGATTTAAATTGGGACGAGTTCAAATTCGTGCAGCCTCGATTGACATATGCAAGAATTAGTGGAAGATTTAGGAGAGGTGAAAACCCGTTTGTGGAAGAGGGGTATCAGAGGGTTGCACTCGACCAGCTTCTCAAAATAGCTGGCATCGAGGATGACGATTTGCTCATAATGTCTGACTCATAATGTCTGATGTTGATGAGATTCCTAGTAGTCACACGATAAATCTTTTGAGATGGTGTGATAACATCCCTCCGATCCTTCATCTTCAGCTGAAGAACTACTTGTACTCGTATGAGTTTAAATTTGATGACCAGAGTTGGAGAGCTTCTGTTCATAGGTACCAGAGCGGGAGGACTAGGTATGCACATTATCGTCAGACGGACTACATCTTGTCTGATGCAGGTTGGCATTGTAGCTTTTGTTTTCGCTATATAAACGACTTCATATTCAAGATGAAAGCCTACAGCCACAATGATCGAGGTTCTCTCATTACCTGAGCCCAGAAAGGATTCAGGATCTTATTTGCAGAGGCGCCAATTTGTACGATATGTTACCTGAGGAATATACCTTCAAGGACATAATCAGGACAATGGGATCTATTCCCCATTCCTATTCAGCTGTTCATCTTCCCGTGCATTTGTTGAATAATGCCGAGAAATACAAATACCTTTTGCCCGGGAACTGCACAAGAGAACGTGGCAACAGTGTCATACACAAGCGTACTCTGTTCAAATATTGAGTTTCTGATGAGTTGAGGCTAGGATTACTCATTTGGCATCTGAAAAGTTTCTATAGAGCATGACTTGAGGGTTAACTTGCTTAGCTTTTAAGTGTTTTCTGTATTTCTCTACACTATTTGTTTTCTTTTGAAGGTTAATTAATATTTCTGTGTATTGCTATGGATTCTCTTGTTCTTGAACTCTGCATTTATGCTAGAACTTATCATAATACTAACCATTCTTTTCTGCAGCATCTATATATTATATTTTCCTTTCTCAAATGGACATATACGGTTCTTCTCTAACTCGATTGTCATTTCGGGTTGGTTCATAAAATTTATTTTCAGGAATAGTTACAGAATCTCCATATTCTAATTCCTTTATTACAAAATTATAGTGCTTAATTGGTTATTACCATTCACTTGCAAGACGGATCGAATGATGAAGCCTGGACGTCAAGATTTCACAACGGAGATGAAGACCATCAAACACCGATTCTATGAATTCGGGAACGGTCCAAGAGAGAGATTGAGTCATCTTATTGGAATAAATCCAAAAAATGACTTCATGGTAATGAGAGTCGTCTCCTTTCCTTAAGAGTGTTTATTCAATACCAATTATTCCGAGCACATTGGCACTTTAAAAATTGATAAAAGAAGAATGTCCAAAATAATGATTCATGGATGCACAAATTGCCACTTGAATTTTCAGTGGTGATTTTACATATTCATTTTTTTATGTCACCATTTGGCATGTGTAGTTGTAATTCTAGTGCATGGACGGCCAACTGATAAGGAAGTTAGTGATGGTGACTTCTTTTCCAATCATTATTACATATAGTGGAAAAAAAAACTTTTTATTTGAAAAAGAACGATTTTAGTTAATTGGGTTGACTCGTGTGATGTCGCCCTATACAATGAGAAAATTTGGTGAATGACAATTGACAAGTCAAGATTAAATAGTGCATTCTTCTCACTAACTACCTGTGCATAAAGGAATATTAAACTGTAAACGTGAAATTTCGGTGAAATATTACAAGAAATGCGTGTTGTAAACATTTGAAACCAGTCACAGGTTAGCATCTCCCATGTTAAAAAACTAAATGTAAGTTTGTCTTTCTATCTGTTTGGTATAAAACAGGTCGTCCATGTTGACATGACCCGATTTGCATGGAAATAAGTAGGGTTGAATAACGAAACTGTTAAACTGCAAAATCGAATTGAAACCTCTTTTTATGAAATTGTTGGTTGGGATCCACATGAATCCATCAACGTTTTGATTTTGAATCGAACCAAACCTTAGATTTCAATCGTTGCAATCCATTTCAATCTATCAAACGTTTACAAAAAAATCTAAAAATAAATTAATTTAAATTTTATCCCACCTAATCAAAATTAAACACATCCCAATTAAAAACATACATACATACATATAATATATATAATCCAATTGAACTCAATACGTAAATAGACAATTATTCATCCTATTTAATTACTTAAATAATACACAAATACACATTAGTCATCACAACCGTTAATACAAAACCCTCAAATTGCATGAAGTATTGAACAATACCGATGAACCACATTTATCAAACGTTCCTTACAAATGAGTAAACAATAAAATCTAGATTTTAATTCAAACTCACGCGTTTCTTTTTCTTCTACTAAAAATTTTCTCAAATTTCATCCAGATTTTCTTATTTCTTAGTAATTATTAGCTATATTTTGTTGGTGTTGTGTTCTAATTTGTGTTGAGCTCTTTTAAATTTTTAGCGGAAATTATTTTTTGTTTATTTGTATCTCAACTCTCTAGTCAAGTCACTCAACTAATTAATTATTTATATTTTAACTTAATTTTTAGATTTTACTATTAATTTCTAGAATCGAGCAATTTATTTGATGGATTACTTAAATGGTCGTTTTAAAGATTTAACCAATGAACATTTCGATATATTACTTTGATGGAAATTGAATGTTAATAAATAAANCCCCCCCCCCCCCCCGACCAACTGTCAGAGATACGTTAACTATTCAAATATCTACAATTGCTTCTGAGTCTGCATTTCTTGTTAGTACTCGAATTTTTGATTCCTTAGGACTTCTTGAGTGCAAATATGGTTGACGCGGTAATTTATCCTAAAAATTGGTTGTATAGTGACAAGAAATTTATAGTAATTCATCAATATTTGGACAAGAAAGAAGTACTATGTGATTTCTAAAAGCTATCAAATGTATTATCATATTTAATATTTCTATTCATTTTCTTTTATTAGTTATTTTATACCATTTAACAATAACCAATGAATTCAAGCACTATATTTTTATCTTTACGGAAAGAATGAATTATGTATTACAATTGCAGATGTTGCGCCAATTAGTATTGACTAAGGGATTAGAGATGGCAAAAAAATCCGATACTCCCAGGGCCCCACCCCGAACGAGGCGGGATAACCCGCTTAATCGAGTATTCGGAGCGGTGAATTTTGTCCCGGGACGGGGAAGGGTAACAGGCGCCCGCGTTTAATTTTTTTTTAATTCAATACTTTAAATGAAAATTTTCACGAAATTTCATTAGTTCTAACAAAAAATGACAACTAAAATTATTTGTCCAAATCAAATGAATTGAGAAAATAAAAATAAATTATCAAACTTAAAAAATAAAAAATTAAATTAAATAGAGTAGTAAACGGGACAAGGGCCCTACCCTGCTTCGCCTTAAACAAGTTACGGGGTGGGGGCGGGGGAGTTTGCCCCGCCCCCGCCCCGTCCCGCCCCCATTGGCATCCCCATAATGGATTAAAATATTTCTATCATATTGTTGTTTTATAATTATATCCTATTAGTCTAAGGTCGACTTCCACGTTGCCATCCCTATAAGGGATTAAAATATTTCTATCATATTGTTGTTTTATAATTAAATCCCATTAGCCTAAGATTGAGTTTGAGGTCAAGCCTACTGCCTCTAGATTATAAG
>CAIGRN010162511.1:0-11680 GCA_903798345.1 Fraxinus anomala | reverse complement strand
CTCCCATCTCCACAGCAAGTGTAATTTTTCCCTTTAGGATTATACTATCTCTAGTGAAGCCGTACAAAGAGGTGGTGATGGGAGTTAGCTTATGGTCCAGAATCATCTTGTCAAACATGGCTCCAAAGAGAATATTAACAGAGCTACAATTATCTACCAACATTCGTTTCAACCCATTTCGGGCCACTACGGCCCTTACAACAAGGGCGTTGCAATGGGGATAATGGACATCTTCCGAGTCTTCATTCGTGAAGGTAATGGGAAGTGACATATTCCTTCGGGAGCTATTATCCATTATGTAGCTGGTTAGTGGGGGATCTTTAGCCTCTCTTACATAGATCCTTTGCGAATTTCTTGGTTCACCACCAACATAAGGACCTCCAAAAATTGTATCAATCTCGTGGAATGGGGTACTCCCTGCCTGGCTTTGATGGCCTCGGGGGTTTCGATGTCCCTCCCTCTTTCCTCTTCGCGATCTCTTCCCCACCGAGGTGTTGTCTCTCAGTGGCAGAGAGAGGTCTCATCACGCCTAGGCGGCTGGAGATGCCTAGGTAGGGGCCTGTCCCTTTGGTATCGTTTCTTCTATTATTCCGAGGGCTTGTTCATCCTAGATAGTATGAGATATCCCTGTAATTAGCAGTATCATGACTATATGAATGGTGAAATGTGCAATACTCGAGGGGGTTCGTTCTACTTCTAGGACTCGAACAGCATCCTCGACCTCGACCTCTACGGGGGGCCTATTACGAAGGTCTACTTTGTTGAGGATTTGTGGTTGGCACTTCCTCGTAAGCCAATGTGGATACAACATTCAAGGTAGTCGTGGCGAGTGCCGAACCTGAACTGGGGGCAATTTAGTTGCCATTCTGGTTCCATTGATGATCCATCAAATGGGATGTAGGCCATCTCCCACGCTACCTTTGTTGAGGCTGGAGGCCTTAGCTAGCCATATTTCTGTGATCAATTAGCTCTTCATTGATAATATCTCGCCTCATCATTTCTAGCAATGCATCATAAGTAGTTGGGTCTTGGTTTTGGACATCTCTCCAAAATAAGGTGTTCACATTTAGGCCTCCTCTTAGCATCGATAAAGCTTCACGGTCAGTGACTTGAACACAATATGTCATCTCATCTGTGAAGCGGGATAGGAAAATCTTTAGAGTCTCACATGGCTACTGCCTTATGTCCTGAAGGCGTTGAATGGAGGTCGCTCTTTCTTTACTTACTGCAAATCTCTTTAAAAAAGGTGGTTTTGAATTCTGGCCAACTTCTGATGCTCCTAGGTGGTAGCCTGCTGTACCAAATTTCTGCTGCTCCACTTAAGGTCAAGTGGAAAGCTCTGCATTTCACAGCTGGGACGGTGCCTCTCAAGCTCATGTGGGTCTTGTAACTATTTAAATGCTTAGCTGGGTCACCTCTCCCATCGTACTTTGGTATCTTGGGCATCACATAATGGCTCGACACTTGGGCATTCCTAATTCTTGTGAAAATGGCAGGTTATCATCATCATCATCATCATCATCCAAGTCACAAGATCTATATGGACCGTCTGAATCATAATTTTCATCAGCCTCAAACTTTAGTGGTGGTGCAGAAGGTCCTGCATGGTTTCCCGCCTCCTCATCCCTCCTTCAACGTTCATGCTCAGGTGGCACAGTCCAGGGGTAATATTATTGCCTTTCCTGCGGCTGCCAGTCTCAAGAGTTTGGGGCTGGACTCTGTTTCAAGATACTAGCATTCCAGGTTGTTGCCTATGCCTCGATTCGACTAGGCTTAGCCGGTCAAATACGCTGATGGACCTCTGAGGCCTATGTTCTGGTTCATATTCTGGAGGAAAGTTATCTTCCATGTTGAACAAGGCCTCTGTGGGTCGGTAAGAAGTGTTATTTGAAGAGACATCGACTCCTACCTTCCCCTCTACAGGGCTAGTTCATCTAGCATGCCTGGGAGGACGAGCTCTTTGGCTTTGTACCTCTTCTTCCTATTGATATTGCTATGGAGGAGCAAAGAGAGGGGTTGGATGTCCTCCATGGCCGTGCATTTGTATCAACAATTCTTGCATGGCTAAATTTTAGTTGGTGATACTCCTCATATTGGCTGCCATGGTTGCCATTTTTCTCGTGAGCTGGGCCACAATTCATCTCCCACATCATCTATGATGGTGGTGGGGTCGATGATGACCTCCAGGTGCGGCCGTGGCTGGGACTTCATCATCGCTCCCCCTTATACACCTAGGAAGGACATCGCCTTCTGAGCTCATATANTATACACCTAGGAAGGACATCGCCTTCTGAGCTCATATATTTTCCAACTCTAAGGGCTTCATCTTGTTCCTTTGCAGGAACAAATCCTTTTTCAAGGGGATGTCCAAACTATCTTTTCAAAAAACTTTTTCCACGGGGTTGCTCGTGGTTATAGTGTGGATTTTCATAGACGGCGTCAATCTGTTGACCTCAAAAGATGCTGTCCAGAGATACTGGACCCACTCGTGCATGCGCAAGCTAGATCCAACATGTAAATGTCAATCAACAGTCAAGATCACTTCAAGTTTGTACGTGAGAGGAGCCCAACGATACGAGACATTTTCGTTCGGATTTCGACAAGGTTAACGGACTAGGATTGTAAGATAAGAACCGATCGATATGTAAATAGATCAATAGTTGTGAAGCGTAAAATAGATTATAGAGAATAAACTCGGGTTTGCTCCAAGCATTTTTTTTTAATTCAAAATTGCATCATCCTCCAATTGTTACATGGTGGGGGTATTTATAGTGTTACAAATGAAATTGTAACTCTTGGATCAAATTACATATAGCCTCATCTCCTAGGTCGAGGCGTTAAAGCCATCCAATTGACTTTCCTAACCTGTCGAAATATTAAATGCTCTTACATTGACAAGAGAAGACACAAAAATACTTTTTACAAATGTCACATCAATCATTTGAATAAAGATCTTCACTATGAACAAATCATTGCACGTGGGCCCTCACTAGTTGAAGGGCCTCGGATCCAGAAAGGCGCATCGGATGTACAGGGGCCTCGGTTGTTAACATGGCCTTGGCTAATTGGGCCTTGCTGTTAGTAGGATCGGGTCCAAAGGCCTAATTGTGATGGTGGCAATTCCTGGTAATGAGTCATAACAAGAATCTCTAATATTCAAAGATGGAAGTGTGACATATCGACGAGACACGGGATGGTCTTCAATTTACAAGGAATGAGGCTTCTCCTCCTGTATGAACCAAAGTCCCATCAGGAAAAAAACACCCACAGAAAAAGGGGGGAGGTGGGGACTGAAGAAAGAAAGTTCAAACTTCAAACTACAAGTGATGGAAAAATGAGAAGAGGTAAAAAATATTATAGAAATGCTAGAGGTACAAAAGAGTGGAATTCTAGAAATGTCATTTTGCTTTAAAATTTCTGAGGATAAAAAATGGATAACAAACCTCTTGTCTGCAAATGATGGCGGAAGAAAATGATGAGCAGCAGAACCAACTCCGCATCTGACGTATCCTCAGTAGTGGTCCCCCAAATTAAAGAAATCAATTCAAGTAAAAAATAGGGACCGTGCTGCATGTACATAGTTTTTTTTCACAGAACCTCTACAGACAACACACATCAAGAGGGCGGGAGAAAAATTTGAACCAATTTTTAATCAGGTCTGTCCCATGTGGGACCCACCTCATGTGAGAGGTCGGTAAGACCTCTGTGAACGCCATTTAGGTACGCTTGGATTAATTCAAAAAATAGGGACACCATAGCATTCCAACAATTTAAGCTGAAAGGGGTATAAACAAAAGTGGAAAAAATATTCAATTCTTGACATGAAACTACCGATTTTTTCCCCAAAAATCATGAAGAACGGGTTCAAGAAACAAATAAAACAAACCTACTTGAGATGAGTCTGAACAATAGGGAAATTCTGACGGAAGTGTGCTAGTATAACGAATTTCGTAGGAACGGAGTCAGTTTTAAGAGTAGAAAAACGTGGAGGAGAGGGATGCTAAATTTCTATGGCAACTGAAATTAGGGTTCAAGAGAGAGAACTGAAATTAGAGGTTCAAATATGAAGAATTGACCCGCTTTTCTCCCTCTTTTTTATTAGAATAACTGTTATTTTCCCTTTAAAAGTTAGTTCAAAATGTACGATCATACTACATTGGTACAAAACTGAAATTTTAACATCTTAAGAAACAAAATAAAAATTTCTAATATTCAAAGATGTAAGTGTGACATATCGGCTAAACATGAGATGGTCTTCAATTTACATGGAATGAGGATTCTCCTCCTGTATGAACCAAAGTCCTAATAGGAAGAAACACAAAGAAAATGAACAGAAGAAAGAAAGTTCAAACTTCAAACTGCAAGTACTGGCACCAGCAGAATGAGAAATGGTAAAATTTATTATAGAAATGATAGGGAAAAGATAGTAAAGTATACAAGAGTTGGATTCTAGAAACGTCATTCTTTGTCAGTGGATGATGGCAGAAGAGGAGAAGAAAGAGTAACAGAACCGACTCTGCCTCTGCCGTATCCCAATAGTGTTCTGTTAAATTAAAGAAATTAATTCAAGTAAAAAAAAAAATAGGGACACCATAATATTCAAACAATTTAAGCTGAAAAGGGGTATAAATAAAAAAAAGAGCAAAAAAATATTCAAGTTTTTGACATGAAACTATCGATTTTTCCCAAAAATCACAAACCTATTTGAGATGGGTTTGAACAACAGGGAAATTCTGTCGGAATGCTGCTAAAGTTAATCGAAGACTAGTACAATGGGTTTGCGTGGGACCAATAGTCGGTTTCAAGAGTATAAAAACTTGGATAAGAGTAAAGTTTCAAGCTGAGCTAAGACATACCTGTTAGTGGCAGGAGCTCGAGTTGGGGTGGAAGAGAGGGATGCTAAATTTCTACGGCAATTGAAATTAGGGTTCAAGTGAGAATTGAAAGTAGGGTTTCAAATCTGCAGAAGTGACCTGCTTTTCTCGTTCTTTTTTATTAGAATAACTATTATTTTCCTTGCAAAAAGTCAGTTCAAAATGCATGATCAAGCTAAATCAATAGAAAATTGAAGTTTTAAACATCTTAAGAAACAAAATAAGAATTTCTAATATTCAAAGATAGAAGTGTGACATATCGTCTAGACATTGGGATGGTCTTCAATTTACAAGGAATGAGGCTCTCATCCTGAATGAATTAAAGTCCTAACAGGGAGAAACACAGAGAAAAGAAATAGATGAAAGAAAATTCAAACTTCAAGTGCTGGCAGAATGAGAAAATGTAAAATTTATTATGGAATTGATAAGGGAATGCTCATAAAGCACACAAGAGTTGGATTCTAGGAATGTCATTCTCTGTCAACAGATGATGGTAGAAGAGAGGAAGGATGAGCAATAGAACTGACTTCGTCTCTACCGTATCCCAGTAGAGTTCTCCCAATTTAAAGAAATCAATTCAAGTAAAAAACAAGGACACAACAATATTTCAACAATTTAAGCTGAGAAAGGGTATAAAAAGGGCAAAAAATATTCAATTCTTGACATGAAACTCCATTTTTTTTTCCAAAAATCACAAAGAACAAGTTCAAGAAACTGATTAAACAAACCTTCTTGAGATAGGTCTAAAAAATAGGGAAATTCACACGGAAGTGCAGTTGAAGTTAATCGGACGACCAGTATAATGGGTTTACGTAGGATAGGAAGTCCGTTTCAAAAGTGGAAAAACTTGGAGGAGAGTAAAGTTTCAATCTGGGCTAGGAGGCACAATACCTGGTGGTGGGCAACGGAGTTGGGGTGGAAGAGAAGGATGCCAAATTTCTATGGCAACTGAAACTAGGGTTTGAGAAAGAGAACGGAATATAGGGTTTCAAATTTGCAAAAGTGACCCACTTTTCTCTTTCTTTTTTTATTAGAATAACTATTATTTTGTCTGTTCAAATGCATGATCAGGTAGAATGGTACAAAATTGAAGTTATAAGCATCTTAAGAAACAAAATAAAAATTTCTAATATTCAAATATGGAAGTGTGACATAACGGCTAGACATGGGATGGTATTCAATTTACAAGGAATGAGGCTTCTCCTCCTGTATGAACCAAAGTCCCAATAGGGAGAAACACGAAGAAAAGGAACAAAAGAAAGAAAGTTCAAACTATAAGTGCTGGCAGAATGAGAAGAGGTAAAAATTATTATAGAAATGCTAGGGGAAAGATCATAAAGTACACAAGAGTGGATTCTAGAAATGTAATTTTTCTTCAGAATTTCTGATGATAAAAAATGAATAACAAACCTCTGTCAGTAGATGATAGCAGAAGAAGAGGATGAGCAACATAACCGACTCCTCCTTTGTCGTATCTCGTAGTGTTCTCCCAAATTAAAGAAATCAATTCAAGTGAAAAATAGGGACACCATAATATTCTAACAATTTAAGCTGAAAAGGTGGGGCAAAAATATTCAATTCTTGACATGAAACTACCAAATTTTCCTAAAAATCACAAAGAACAGGTTCAAGAAATTGATAAAAACAAACTTGATTGAGATGGGTCTAAACAACAGGGAAATTCTAACAGAAGTGATGTTGAAGTTAATCGGATTGCCGTTGTATGGGACCGGAAGTTAGTTTTAAGAGTGGAAAAACTTGAAGGAGAGCAATGTCTCAAGCTGGGCTAAGAGGCACAATACATGATGGTGGCAGGCGACGGAGTTGGGGTGGAAGAGAGGGATGCTAAATTTCTACGGCAACTAAAGTTACTGTTCGAGAAAGAAAACTGAAGTAAGGTTTCAAATCTGGAGGAAATAGATGGAAATGGTCAGTTGACCCGACCATATTTCCATTATGGCCTTTGACCGTTATAAAAAAAAAAGTTAAAAGTTAAAATTGCCAAGTTAAATATCAAAATCCAATAATACCCTCATCTCGTATTTGTGAAAGTGAAAAATGAAGAGGAAAAAAGAAAAAACTCACAGTCTCTAATAGTTGGGATCCAGCCACGTTGCCATCCTCATAGTTTTACTACCACACAACCAGTCATCGACGGCATTATCTTCAACGAGGTTAGTTTTCTTGGGAATTATGAGATTGATTTTTCATTTATAATATTTAAAAAATTTGTTAATTTTATGATGTTTATAATTTTTATTCTTCATTATTTAGGTAGATTATTGAGTACAGTAGTGATTTAAGTATTAATTTAGAAATAGCTTATTCTTGCTATAAATGCCGATTTTTGAATTTCTTATTTATTTTCAGTTTATCATAATTAAAATTTTCTTTTTCAATTTAAAATTCTCTTTTATATTCTTTCTTTAGTTTTTACATTATTTTATTTTATTTATATTTCTTTTTTCTGTAATTCTTTTTTTTTCTCCTTTAATTTATCATTTATTTTTTTATTAGCGTCGATGTAAAATGAATTTATTTCTTGCGTATAGTATTACAAATCGGCTCGTTTAATTTTCTGAAATTATGCATTATTCCATTATCTCTCGTTAAAGGTTTTAATATTTGAATTTTTACAGGATGGTGTATCATTTAGATGCTGAGTTGAGATATGTGGAGGAAAAATGTACTTGAAATAACAGCTTTGAGAGTTTTACTATTGTATTGGAGTTGCTCAATAATCAGAACATAGACATGTTACACCAACCCTTCCGTAGTCCCTGTATTAGTTGAAAGAGGTACAGTACTCCGGGCGGATCAATGATGCATTACTATATCTGCTATTTAAGCCAGTCAATGGTGATGCCCTCTACTTCGACGTTAGGGGCAAGGTCGCCAGTTTCTCTATGTTTGAGTTTACCCTGATGATTGTGATTGAACTGAAGATTATAAGCGATGAAGCAGCTAGCGACAATACTCAAAGAAGAAATAGGTTGTAGGACGCATATTATCAGGGACATGGGATAGTGCTTCTACCGCAATTGATTGGAGTAATCAAGGAATGCAACCAGATGTTGGACAAATTGAAGATAGTACTGGTCTATATCCTTGAGATCGTGGTGAGATGTGATCTCAAAAAGATTGCGATTGACCTTTTTCATTTGTAAGTTGTTGACGACATCGATGCCTTCAACAATTATCTATGGGATTGAAGATGTTTTGAGAACACCGTTCACGTCTTTACCAGATCATATTCAAAACACAAGGGGTTTTTACATAAGTATGATACTTATGAATTGCTCCTAGTAATGCAGGTAAATGTTCTATATAATCAACGTTAAAATATTTTTTATACTAAGTTTATATATAATAATTGTGTTGTTGAAGATCTGGGAATATGAGACTATCCCCTTCTAGGGTGCCTGATTTGAGGGAAGAGTGAGACACGCTACCCCCGGATGCATCATTGGCAAGCATCTCAAGAAGACGGTTGTCCATCTGGTAGACAGTTATCAACTCTTCTCGACAATCCTCAAGAGTATTATACATTTACGATTTACATTATATGTCATTTCAAATTTCAGCACCGGATCATTAACTAGTTAAAATATCAATATGTCATCTTGAAATCCAACTGAGTTGACACCTTCGATGGAGGAGGAGGGTCGAAATTTTGTGTGTGAATTAACCGTTTCGCATACTCAAGATGACTATATGTTCGATTCCAACCTGGATCGATATTGGCATATGAATTGAATATAATTTATTGATTATCGTATGAAATGAGTTAGCCTATTTTAATTAAGTTAATAGTTTTTAATGTTGTTATTTGTGTAGGGGCGCAGTCCAGTTGATCAACGAGATGGATATGAATTGACTAGTTAAAATATCAATATGTCATCTTGAAATCCAACTGAGTTTACACCTTCGATGGAGGAGGAGGGTCGAAATTTTGTGTGTGAATTAACCGTTTTGCATACTCAAGATGACCATATGTTCGATTCCAACCTGGATCGATATTGGGCATATGAATTGAATATAATTTGTTGATTATCGTATGAAATGAGTTAGCCTATTTTAATTAAGTTAATAGTTTTTAATGTTGTTATTTGTGTATGGGCGTGGTCCAGTTGATCAATGATCACCTTCTCTCTGGATATCACCTTCGCCGATGGGATATCCTTCTCCCCCATCTAGATACCTCCCTTATGGATCTCCTGCACACAGTTAGAGTCATTATTTTGATGATCTATATATCTGCATGATCGGATCTATCAGAGAGGAGGTGAGTACGTTACGGCAAGAGTTGAAAGTGGAAGTGGGCGAGCTACAAGAGGAATTGGAAGAGGAGGTAGGGGTTCTGCAATGAGAGTTGAGAAGTAAGGTAGTAGATTTATCCCATGATATTGGAGTGCTACGAGGCCATTTAGTAGACTTTCAAGAAGAGGTTGCAACACTTCGAGACTATATATCAGGCAGACAAGGGATGACAGATGAGGTAACGGAGAGGGGTTCACCTATTGTTGTGGACAGATGATGGTGCATTAGAATCATTTTTGTTATTTGTAGAGAGGGAATGGTGGCCTCGATGACAACGAGAGATGTGACGGATGGGATGGGATGGCGAGCCCCAAGACGGAAGGGATGGCGATCCCCGAAGCTGAGGATGTACCCGAGATGGATGGAGTGGCAGATGAGAAGAGGATGTCTGTCATGACAGAGGGTAAGAAGCATGCCGTTGACATGCTGGAGCAAGTGGTTGGCAAGAGGCCAAGATTTTCGTCACAATACGTTGTTTCTCCCTTCACGGCTAAGGTCAAGAGGAGGACGTTCGTGAACGTGACATACACCAATCTCTTTCGAGATGTGGACCCTACCAAGTGGAAATCATTCGAAACAGACTGGAGAAAAATTATGCATGGGTAAATAACTCAAAGGACGATACCAAACGCTTGTAAGTGGTTTCATGACATCATGACTTCGGGAGCTTGGTGTTATTTATCGCACTTGTTATTTATTATGTATACATATTTTTTTGTTTATTAAATGAAATAATTCCCTCTCTTTTTTTATTGATGTTTCCTCCTATAGCACATCGACCTGGCTATGGACCTGTTGCACGATCGAGCTCAAAGATATCTGAGATCATTTGACATTTCTAATCGAGTCATATTAAGAACTAAGTTACTACATGCCATTACCATTGAGTATCGTCGCTCCAACTTATAGGTCAAGTGGGTCATAGGGATGTGACCGAGTTTCGAGGAAAAGTCATGGGAGTGTTGTACACATATGTACATTTCAGTTATTGCGAATCATCATTGCTTTGCAGTAGAGATCGTTTTTGCTTATTTCACTATATATGTTTACGACTTAGATCGTACCTGCCGGCACAGGGTCAGCTCGAACTTAATCTGAAGCTGGTGGCTGTAATCTTTTCTTTGATGACTAGACGAACTGAGGTAATTGTACATGACGGACTAGCCATCGTGCAGGACACGATGATGGCAAGTCAGTCGAAATCGTAAATATTTATAATTTTTTTTAATTGAAAACTTAACTTTTAGCTACATGTTACGGAAGTTAACATTATTATTTAATTGCAAGGGCAATTATGGCATGTTTGCAATAAAGTATTTTGAATTGTTCAGTATAGCACATAAGATTGATGTAATCAACCAATCCTGGATACAAAATTGGAGGAATAAGTTAGCGTGCAATTTGTATGAATTGAATTATAATCCATAAATATTGTTTATTTAATTGTGAAATAATTGTAAATATTGTAAAAAAATGTAAATATTGATAATTCAACAGCGATACCATTACACATCCGTCTAATTGTCATTTAGAGAAATCTGACTTGTACAAAATTGGTGAGTACTCCTTGTTGTTCTGCACCTGCTGCACCTATGCGTTTAAAGAAACTATTCGATAAATAGTATTCTAGATGTACGTGGATGTTCAAGATCACAGGATTCAACTTTGGGTGGTAACAAACTATTAAATGAGAGAATATGGTTGGAAACTTTCCACTCGACTTCATTAGGTAGAGGAAATATAGTATTGGCATACACTACTCTCTAATAATCAGCATGTAATAAAAAGAGCATAAGGTTCTCACTACGAAGCCTCTATACATTGCCACCGTCGACTACAAGTGCATTGTTATTAGTCAATTCCACCATATCTGCCATATTACGTACACATTTCATAGAGAAATGCAACTCATCCAGTGGTTTCATATTCAACTTTCTCACAACCTCTGTAGCCTTGAAGAGTTTTTCCTTATGAGCCGGGCTAGCACTCTCGTGCAACTCTATGATTTCACACATAGGTTGTGAACCACTACTGCAGCTTGTTACTAATGTTCTCAATCATTGCGAATATTGATAACTCTCGATCTTTCATGAATAATGCATTGAGAGATTCTACACTGTTTAACGCCATCATGTTGTATCGACGTCCTGAAAAATGTGATCATGCCCAATGTTCAATCTCCTTTTTTTTAAATACTCCCATGCCGAAAATGATTTACTTCATATTTCAATCATAAACTTATTACCCTCTTCAACATTGTAAGCTTCTTCCGCTCCCCTGAACCGATGTTGTTGCCCAATACCAAGTTTTCAGGTTGCCTTGTATATGGTACATGCAATACCCTTGTTGTGCCTCGCGAAAAACTTCAGCGATACCATTTATTATAGATGGTCTCTGATTATGCCCAAAGAATAATGCGATATTTGTAGCATAGCTTTGGGGTGTCGATTCCACATGGAGATAAAAAAATTGCTCAAATGATCAAA
>CAIGRN010162508.1:0-12122 GCA_903798345.1 Fraxinus anomala | reverse complement strand
AATATCATATCAATGTGGAGTTTGGCAGGTCTTAACAACACGTTTTGTAAAAAGCAAGTAAATATCTTTTCTTGGATCGTGCATGGATCGGCCGTAAAGATTAAAAAACGTTTCGTTCAGCCCGCATAGTAAAAGCCAATAAATAACTTGGTCAAGTCATTACAAAAGTTCGCGGTCCCATAACATTGAACAACTAAAGTCCTAGATTTAATATAAATAATAAAATCAAACTTCGGGGACTATTTGTTGAAATACACTCCATGAACCTCACCCAATATTGTCGAAGTGAAAACCTTACGCGAATGAGTTTAAAATGCTCTACTATTAGAACACAAGAAAAATGCTTAACGCATGACCTCAAGGCTAATATGTGACATGTACGCTACTGAATAAAATGTGACATTCATAATAGAATCAATTACAAGATAACAAGTATGGATCTACCAACTGTCATATTCCCTAAATGATCAAAATGTCTCAAAGTTTGGAGAAAAATCTATAAATACCCCCATTTTTTAAGAGTAAAGCATTCAATTCAAATATTTCCCTCTCAAATAGTTATTTCCCCTCTTGCTCCAAGTTTGAGCTTCAAAACTAGTGAGTTTAAGAGGAGAAAATTATTGTTAGGTGAGGAGATTTGTTGATTCGATTTCTACCATCAACGAAAGTATCATCTTCATTGCATAAATGGTTCATATAAATGTATGACATGGCCGATGGTAAAGAAAATTATCAAAGGCATATGAAATAATATAATGATAGTACTCAAGGAGCTTTTTCTTTCCTTGAGCATTGAATATAGAAACTAGTAAAACCGGAGGCTTTAAAGTGTAAGGTGGTACGTGTTGAAAATTTCGTACATGTTGCTGGAAGCTTGTCATTTCATTAATATGAAAATTACAAGGTGTATATGCTTGTTTTTCCTGCTCATGAGGCAATAAAGTGAAATAAACTTAAAAAATTATCATCAAAATAATATAAAGTTGGACACCTTATATAAAAATTACCGGAATACTTGTATTTTCTCATTCAGCAACCCCAATGCGCATGCAAACATCTTGTTCAATTGCTTGAGACTGAAAGTAAATAAAATTATGATAAATTATGAATGTTTAAGTAATTATCATTTTTAAGTATAACTGAAAGATAATATTTAATCATGCACCTCAATGTTTTCTCGCTTTTTCTTGGATTTTTTGTCTTCACATTTTTTCTTCTTAGTAACGAACTTATCTACATTTGAGACCTTTCTATTCTTGGAAGGACATTCGTATCTTCAAGCTGCTAGAGGACTATGAAGTCCTTTGTTTTCACCAAAAGCTTTACAAAAGTCACTAACATTCAAAGTTGATACATTGCTATTTATTTTTTATTGAAATTCATTCATCCTATTCAATAATACTGCCCAATTCTCATCAAAAGCGACAGCTAAGTCAGCAACATCATCTAATTACTTCTACAACTTATGATAACGTTGAGCCTTCTGGTTGCCTTTCCAATCGTCATATGTGACTTTCACCCAATTGTAAGACCTTTTGAAATCCATTTTCCAATGTGCTAAGATATGCATTTTTGGAATTTTTTGAATATTTAGTATCAAAAGAACTGATCAAGTATGCTTCCATAAAATTCCTCTAATTTCAAACAATCGGTAAGCACATTTTAACTCATTTTCCCACTCATCGCAACAAACAATTAAATATAGAGTGTTAGAAATACAACCTCAACTGCCTTTTGCATTGCTTTATCTTGATTTGTACTTATAGCATTTGGTGCACGTCCGAACATACGTACTTGCCAAGTACGAAACAACCAAATAAATGTAACTGAGTCCTCATTTGATAGCAACCCACATCCGAATAAAATTGAGTGTCCATGGTGGTTTACGCCCACAAAATGTGCAAAGGGCATGTCATACTTTTTTGTTAAGTAGGTTGTGTCAAATATAAATACATCGCCAAATTCTTCATAAGCTAATCCACTCCTTGCATCAACCCAAAATAAGTTCCTTATTCGAGCATTGTCATCTACAACTATCCTATAGGAGAAGCTTGACTTGCATCTGAATAAATAATTATTGATTGCTTCAGCATCTCCAATACCAAGGCGCAATCTTCTTTTCTTTATCAATTAATTTTTACGATCTTTCTCCAAAAAAGGAAAATTTATCACGTCCCCCAACTTCCAGTACAAATGCTTGATAGTTCTATGTCAATCCAATCCTAGCTTGATTATTGCATTCAAGTTTTCTTTTAGCACATGAACTAGCTTCCATGTTGCACGAGTAAAATCGTGATTTTTGTGGACTCGACCCATGATTATGCGCAAGGATAATGGAATTAATCTTGCACTTCATATCTTTAAATATAGAAGCATTAACCTTAGCTTTGCACCCCACTTTCGTCAATGGATTAGGATTGATGTAATTTAGTTTTTGACATGTTGAATTTTCGGCTAGAGAACATGACAAGCAGACAATAGTTAAATCATTAGCTGATCGTCATGTTTTCTTTTTAGCTCCAAACTCTTCTTGTTTCCCGTATAGTTTATAGTACACAAAAAGACTGTCCAATGATTTAAAAATCATCCCAACATCAGGTGCTTGCATCTTCTCTCAAGAAACCAATTTTTTGTTTACCTCTTGTTCATCCACATATTCTTCATCACCCATATCCAACATATTGCATTTTTCATTCATCACCTCAATCACTTTGTAATTCTTGAAGATACAAACAGTAAATAAAAACAATAATTAATTAATGGTACCACAATAAACACATTTTTCATCAATCATCTTAATTTATATTTTAATTTACTACATATTCTCCATAAATAAATTTTTAACGTGAATGGAGTTATGGCAAGAATTTACCTTGGAACTGGAAGCACAAGCAGCAAAGCTCGCAAAAATGAAAAAAAGAGTTTTGGAAAAAAGCAGGTATATCCAATAATGATAGTGCCCTTCACCTCCGACAATGGTGATTCTTGTTCTTCTGTTTCTTTTTATTGTTTTTCGATCGAATGTGAAACGATTTGGGTACTGAGAGAATAGAAAGTGATGGTAGTGGTGAGAGAAAAAAAGCTTTTACAGTGAAATGAAGAAATAAAAATAAATGAATTGGGAATTTAAAAGGTCCACATCACTTTGAGAGAATACATTATGCCCTCGTTCCTCATCCATTTTATCAAACATTGTTTGCTACATTAAACAATCTCTACCACATATTCACTCAATAAAATATTCCACACACAAACCAATAAAATTATTTTACTTTTCAACTACACCATCTCCAAAAAATACTATTCAAAACTTTATTTTTTTCTCCCAAAATGTGATACAAACAAGCACTATATTTATTAGTTTTAAAAATGAATATAACTTGCCACGTAGGATGTGGATCTCAGTGCCATTGTGGAGCCATCTAGGTGCTGAGCACCACTGGGATTGAACTGTTTTACTAATCGTTTCCTCTCACAAAGTTCCAGATTTTGACTTCTTTCGTATTTTAAATAATCATTTATGATAATGTGATTTCATATATTTTTTCAATAAAAATTCATACTTGAAACATCAACTATAAAATACTCCCTCCCTCTCTCTCTCTCTCTCTCAAAATCTATGTAAGTATTGTCTTATTTTTTCATATTATTTTTCTTCTAAATAATCTGAAACCTGATTCTTCATGTTCAAGTCAACATTCTATGAACATTAATGTGATGACAGAAGGTGTATATTTATATATACACACACAAAAGCTGTATCAAAATGGATGTTTATGATGTAAGCAATATGATTTTGTGTCTCGATTTATATATTCAAAATGTTAATGCATTCTAATTCTACGATGAAATTATTATTATTATTATTATTATTATTATTATTATTATTATTATTATTATTATTATTATGTTGATGTTGAAGTTGAAGTTGAATGATAAGTGTAATTACACTCATCTTGATCGTAAAAACATAACTTGTGGTTGTAAATTTATGAACTAGACTAGATACTAAACTTCATTTAGTTTTTGATTATTTTAGAAGAAAGCTTGGGATTGGACGAAAACGGATGAAAATGGGCAATTATTGATTAAAAAAAATGAGTAATGTTGGACATATTTTAGAAGTTGGGCATCAAGTAGTTACGTTTGAAAGTTTAAGGACCTCATATGCAAAATTTAATGATTCATTAAAGTAGGAAATAGAGACCAAATTGCACAAGAAAATATTAAATTTCAACAAGTTGTGATATCCTACTTGGACTAAATTTATGGTTCCCTTTCTTCTTGGGACTCTATTTTAAACCTAATTTAGGTCTATAAATAGGAATCTTTCATTCAAAATTAGGAGAGGTCATAGATACAATCTTGAGACAAGATTATACATATAAATAAATTAAATTTTCAAGATTTGTATATCAGTTTGAGATTTGAAGGTTGAAGAACATAATTAATAACCGGGAGATATATGTACTTTGAAGAGGAAATTGAGGATCAATTGTTGGAAATTGCGTACCAAGAAACAACAATCGCTAGGATTCTTTTCTTTATTCCTTGTATTGAACCTGCCGTTGTTTTTTTATCTTTTTATTGTTTAATTATAATTGGCTAAATAATTAGTTGTTAAGATGAATGATATAGTTTAGGTTACTGTTTATTTAATTCAATACATTTTATGTCAGTTTGATTATGTGTCAATTGCTTATTGTGTGTTTTATTACATTCAATTGCTTGATCTCCAATTGTTTGCATTAAGAACAATATTGAGATAGAGATGAGATATATTTGTCTAGTTCGTGTAATAAGTAACATAGGTGTTATCAGAGATCGTGAGATGATGATAGGCTATGCAATTTTAATAAAAATCCTACAATTCAATGCTTTTACACGTGCATGAATTTACATAGAAATATAGTAAATTCGAGCATGTGAATAAAGTTAGTTTTGCTCGAGAGAGATTGCTAATAACATTGGTTAATTCGATTGTTAAACATATGAAAATGGGTCGAATAACATAGTATTGATTGAATATTAAATGATCTAGGTGAAATTAGAATTACTAACCACTTAATCCCAATAGTTCTACACAAATTAGGTCAATTAGATTAAGTTAGATTAATTTAAGATAAATTAGTTACAACTAAATTTTGATTTGTTAAGTTTTTTTCACATTACTTTAGATTCAAGCTAGAATTGGAATAAATTGATAATAAATATTAGTCTCTATGAGAATGATTTCGGACTCAGAAACTTTACTTTATTACTTTACATTATCCGTACATTTGTGGAATCAATTGAACATTGAACTTCGTGCATTGACCACTATTTTCTTCTCTCATGTTTACAGAGTGGTTCCTGGTGAATTAAATTAATTCAAACTTTACTAGCTTTCTGATGTTTTTGTAGGCATCAGACATATAAAGGTAGATAGGTTTACTCGATGAATGGAAGTGTATTTTTATTATTTTGTGTCAACCAGTGAAGAACCATTTACAGAACATATATACATGTGGGAATATTTTCAGGGCCTATTCTTAGCCTATACAATATACAAGGCTGAACTCATGGTGGATCCTTGAATTAAGGGATTTGATACAGCTAAGGTTTCTATCTCTCCCTCAAGTTGGTGCATAAATATCTCTAATGCCCAAATGGTCAAGGGAGTCATGAAAGTTCTTACTAGAAACCGCCTTTGTGAGTATATCTGCCAGTTGATCTTCTGACTTGACAAAAGGAAATCGAATAATCTTCTCCTCAAGATTCTGCTTAATGAAATGTGTGTATCTCCACGTGCTTTGTTCGATCGTGTTGGACAAGATTTTTTGAGATATCAACGGCAGCTTTATTGTCACAAAACAGGTTCATCTCCATGCTAGGATCGAAGCCAATCTCCATCAGTAACTTTCTAAGCCATAGCAGGTCACACAACCCTTTTGCAATGCCCCTAAACTCGGCTTTAGCGCTGGATAGTGTCACTAAATTTCGCTTTTTATTTCTCCACATAACTAAATTCCCTCTCACGAATGTAAAGTAGCCTGAAGTGGATTTTCTGTCCAAAACATTCCCTGCCCAATGTGCATCTGTGTACCCTTCGATATTCAAGTAATTATTCTTAGAAAACATCAGGCCTTTTTCCTGGTGAGGGTTTTAAGTAGCGAAGTATTCGGAATACCACATCCATATGCTCTTCACTTGGATTATGCATAAATTGGTTCACCACACTTACGGTATAGGCAATATCAGGGAGGAGTATGTGACAAATAAATAAGCTTTCCCACCAATCTTTGGTACATTCCTTTATTCTGTGAGTTTGTGATTTTGAGCTATGGGAGTGTCTGCTGGCTTGCACTCTAGTAGCCCCCACTTTCGATAGTAGGTCTATCACGTATATTCTTTGAGACAAGAAAATGCCTTTTCGTGACCTTGTCACCTCTATTCCCAAAAAATACTTAAGTCCACCCAGATTCTTCATCTCAAACTCGACTGACAATTGCTCTTGTAGTCTCGAAATTTCTTCGGTGTCATCCCCCGTAATAATCATGTCATCTACGTAAACAATTACAGTCGTTGTCTTCCCCTACCGATGCTTTAGGAAAAGAGTGTGATCCAAATTACTTTGATCAAAGCCATACATTCTCATAGCCGAGCTAAATCGCCTAAACCATGCCCTAGGTGATTGTTTCAATTCATATAATGCCCGTTCTAACTTGCATACAACCTTGGTTCGGGAAGAGGATGTATAGCCTGGCGGGATTTCCATATAGAATTCTTCTTCAAGATCGCCATGGAGAAATGTGTTCTTCACGTCGAGCTGGAGTAGTGTCCAAACAAAATTTGCTGCAAGTGATAGTAAGACTCTTAACAGTATTTAGTTTGGATACGGGCGAGAAATTCTCCATATAATAGATACTGTACGTTTGTGTGAATCCCTTTGTCACCAGCTTTGCCTTGTATTAATCAATGAATCCGTCGACTTTGTAATTGAAAACACCCATTTACACCCCACCATCTTCCCTTCAGGCAGTGGTATTAACCTCCGTGTATTATTTTTCTGTAAAGCTTCTAGCTCATCTTGTATAGCTTGAGCCCACTTGGGATCGGCTTAGGCTTCCTCCACACTATTTGGAATGTAATAGGAGGATTATGTCTCTGTGAAGGTCGTAATAGGCTCAGATAAATGTTGAGTGGACACATAATATGCAATGGGGTATTTGGACCGCCTTTCTTCTTCATCAGGGAAGTATCTGTTAGGTGGCTTTCCTCGGTTTTGCCTGAAAGGCAACATATATTCTACAAGAGCATTTGAGTCAGTAGCATATGGAGGAGTAGTAGGAGAGCTTACCTCAGGATTGTTCTCAGTGGGAGAGTCAGGTACTGTAGAGAGAAATGGTTCTTGATTTTCTTGGTTTATAAACTATCCATTAACAGGGCTTCTTCACTCTCAACTTCAGCTATGTTCAATTGCTGCAGCTCTGTAGTTTTATTATTTTTGGTTCCTTCAACTTCAATTTCATGCTCTCCCGCTCGTCTCTTGTCATTGGTAGTTGAAGCCGCCATTAAACAATTCACCTCTTCATCTGTAGACTCTTCCTGAAGGACTGGATGGGTACCATAGGAGAAAGAAAAGGCTCAAATTCGAGGAAGGTTGCATCCATGGTGGCATAGGTTCTGTTAGTAGTAGGGTCAAAGCATTTATAGCCCTTTTCATGTAACCTATGGCCCAGAAATAAACATCTAACAGCACATGGATCAAGTTTAGTACGTTGGTTTTATGGAGATGAACAAAAACCACACAACCAAAAACCTGAGGAGGGAATATAAGCACGTTAGGTAAAGAGATGTGAGAGGAGAGCACTTGTAGGAGAGTTTCAAAGTACAAGACTTTGGAGGGCATGCGGTAGAGCAAGTACATAGCGACAACTACTGCATTATCCCAGTGGCGTATTAGAACGTGTGTGCCAAGAAAAAGGGCACATGCTTGAAATTACGAGGTTCGACCCAAATTACACCTAGAGGTGTGGTGAATAAGTGATTATGCGGAATTAAAAATTAATAATTAACTAACAACAAGTCACTATTAATTATTTCTAGATGGTTAATCAATCAAGTCAATTTTCCTAAGTTAAATTGTCACAGTTATAGAAAGCAATAAACAAACAATCAGAATGATCATGGAAAAACCTCAGTAAAAACTTTGAATACTTAGCAAGTCAACAATCCACTATTAACGAATTATGAACTTACAGTCCGTCAGACTCGAATACCACTAGTAGTTTCTGACCTTCTAACTACAATTCTCACAGCCCTCTTGGATTGCATGCTCCTATACCAACTCCCAACTGCAGTTTTCAAAGCCCTCATAATTTGCGTGCTCCTGCACCAACTCCCGACTTTATGAATTCATCTATCTCATGTGGATCAACGAAGAACTCCACGTTCTTCAACAACTAGAACTCCAGTCACCTTCTCTTGATTTTCAGAACTCTGACAGATGTGTAGAAAGTAGCAGTTTGGTATTAGATTATATAGGTTTGATGTTTTCAATGCCAAGAACAAATCAAAACATGAAGGTTGAAAGCTTGTTTAATGAAGAGGATATGAAGTAGTAAGTATTTTCTCAATGATCAACCTTAAAAAAAAAAAAAAAAGGTTCATTGGCTTGCTGATATTTATAGTTTAGGTTTAGAATTGAATGGGTCGGACAAAAAGCCTTAAAAATGCGAATTAAAATTTTCTGGAAAATACGTCGCTCAAGTGAAAGTTGGGTGACAGTGTGTCGCTCAAGCAAAGACAAGGCAACAGGCTAAGGAAATTGCGGCGCCATTTTTTCATTCTTTCCATCGAACCCTAGACCTAATATAACTCAATTAACAGTATTTGTAACTTACTCCTTGACTTTTACAACACATTAAATCTAATCCTTTTTATTCATAGATTTGTCAATTACATTAAAAATCTAACAAGTCTCCAGGATGTGGCGATTTTTTCATTCGGCAATGCCATTCTGTTGTGGGGTCTGAGAACACGAGGTTTTATGGAGGAGACCATGCTGCTGGAAGTAAACTTGGAAACGGTGGTTGACAAACTCCATTCCATTAATTGACTGAAGAACTTGAATCTTGGCTAAGAATTGGTTTTGAATAATGGCGTAAAAAACCTGAAATATTGGAAACACATCATCTTTGGTCTTCATAAGGTAAAGCCATGTCATTCGGGTGCAGTCATCAACAAAAATTACAAACCAGTGGTGACCAGATAGAGTAGTTCTCGGAGAGAGTCCCCAAACATCAGAATATATTAAAGCAAAGGGAACGGTACTTTTATTCAAACTTGCAGGGTAGGAAATTCTATGGCTCTTAGCCAAAATACAAGTATCACATTCAACTCAACATTTTGTAAATGTAAGAATAAATTTGAAAATAAGTGCCTCAAGTAACCGAATGAAGGATGCCCCAAGCGACAATGCCACAACCATATTTCTCGTTCTTTGGTACTGATCTGATGATGCACATGATGTGTTGTTCCTCGACTGAAATCATCTAAGTAATATAATCCTCTCCTCTTAGTACCACGCTCAATAATCTCCTTGCTGAGAATATCCTGAAGAAGACAAAAAAGTAGGATACATCAATACTACACTGTTGAGTTCTTCAATTACTTGACTCACAGACATTAATTTATTTTCAGTTGGTCATCCAATCCATCCAGGAAAATGTAAACTCTTTCCTCCTGTAGTAAGGAATTGTATTTTTGTATATATGTTGCACACTATGGGATTAGGACGCAAAAGTCTATCTCACGCAACAGCCCTTGTAAATCATTGTAGTATTTTTCAATTGATCCTCCTTCNCAAAAGTCTATCTCACGCAACAGCCCTTGTAAATCATTGTAGTATTTTTCAATTGATCCTCCTTCATGCCGCATCCGAGTTACCCTATGCCGGAGGTCATAAACTTGTGAAGTATCAGTTCTATCAAAATATGTAGTAGCAATGGAGTCCCAAACCTGTTTGGCAGTTGGGAAGCGGATGACGTTCACGACCAGAGATAGGTTCATAGAGTTGATCAACCATCATTTCACTATGGCAATCTCAATGCGCCATTTGCGAAATGTCGAATCTGTTTCAGACAGCTGAGGAAAGTCTCCGTTAATATATCCCTATCTGTCCTTGCCTGAGATGTACATTTCAGCCACTTGGGACCATAGCGCGTTGCTGATCGGTACAGTAAGGAAATCGGTGATCGGTGATTGTGATGTGGTTTGGGCTTTTGCCAAAGCCTCTATCATTTTGTTCGTAAGGTCGTCAAGAATGGAATCGGTAGAAGTGTTTGGTGGCTGTATCAACTCGGTGGAGTCAGCCATGGATTCCGAACTATTTGGGTCCCTTTCTCTGTCAGGTCACAAGAAATCAAGACCATGCTCTGGTACCATGTCAACCAGTGAATTTCCTTGTAAATGGTCATATATTTTCCTTCGAACCATTTACAGAATATATAGATACAGAAGGGAATATTTTCAGGACCTATTCTTAGCCTATACAATATACAAGGTTGAACTCACGATGGATCCTTGAACTAAGGGATTTGATACAGCTAAGGCTTCTATTTTCTTTTGATTCTAATGACTCACGCCACTTTTTTATATTTTTATGTTATACACATAGATAAAGAACCTGGATTGTATTTTAAATAAGTTCAGATGCAAGGTGTAAGGTTTAACGTCATCAGGCAAAATAGTTTTATTTCAATTAGTATTACGTAATGCAAAAAACACATTACATTGAAATATCTAGTTATATCTTTGACTTATTTAACTAAACTAGGTATTTGCATAATCAGGAACAATTATTCAGGCATTACTACAAAAATATGTTGATATCAGAGGATTTTCATTTCTTGAAGTCACGACAGAAGTTGCTATTTCGGAGTACTTTTGAGGAATTATTGTTTAAACTTGTGTAAATTTTATTTATTTAGGTAAAATTTAATGTTGAAAGTGATTTTCAAGAAAATGAACGAAAACCGAGCTAAAAGGATGGTTTTTATACTATATTCTAAGAAAGGAAACCAATTGAACATAAATTAAAAAATCAAGGGCTTGGATTGCAATTACATTGGACTTGAGCTGATCAAATAAAAGAAACCATGGACCAACTTGCATAAAATCAATAATTATGGCCTTCTATTATATTGAAATTACCCATATGATCGTAAGGCCTTGTCTGGCAAAATCTGTAACCAAGAACACAATATCATGCATACGATCGCAAAACAGTGTGCCATGTGATCGCATAGCACAATTCGAGGGTAAATATTTTGTTTCTTTCCTGGGTTCGTACAATATTGAAAAACAATCTTGGCCACGATTTAACCTTCTAGGAGCTCCAAAATCGAGATTCAAAATGATATATCGTGGAGAACAAAACTAGCAAAGTATTGAAGGCAAATAACATCAAGACAACACTTTTACTCCTAATACTATTACTTACTTGTCAAGGACCTCGTGGGGTCGTGGAATTTCACCCAACATTATAAACTAACATAAATGTAAATATTCTAATTAATGGTTGCAACTTTTAACTAGGGTAGCTGAAAGTTACCAGAAGAAATATTCTAATTTATTGACTGCTATTTTTAGGGTGTCGAAATTTACTTTCGAAAAATTCATAGGTAACTTCCTATAATATTTCAATTGTAGGTGTGTTGCAGTGTTGCTTTCACCAAATGAAGTCGACTATAACTAAGAATTCAACCAAACATCACATACGGAGTATCCGCGTGACATATCTGATTTCCCAATAATTAAATTTACGTAAATGTTGGGCTTGTACAAAGGCTGGGCTTAGAAGTTCGCTTCAAAATAATTAAGTTGGTTATTTTAATCGTAAGCATTACTTTTGAAAATAAAAATATATTTTCACTTTAAATTAATAAAATCTCAAGTAATTCAAATATGTTTGAAAACAAAATTTGCATAAAGTTAAATTTAATTTGAAGAAATAGGTCATATGTGTTGTAAAAGGAAAGTAAATTAGGGTTTAATGTGAATGACGTTTGTACCCTCGCAATCCTAGAAATTATGACCATTGTATCCCCGATTCTTACCTATAAATATAGGACTTTGGT
>CAIGRN010162499.1:0-10859 GCA_903798345.1 Fraxinus anomala | reverse complement strand
GGGGGGGGGGGTGGGGGGGGGGGACCTTAACCACAATTTTTGCCTTGCATACGTTTACAATTTTTGAATTATATAATGGATCATAATATTTTCACAAGTTACATTCAGTAATTTTGGTCACAATTCAGCGACATAATATTATACGCAACACAATTTCGTCTAAATTTCAGATTTCCAACCAAATAGGATTACTTGTACTAATAAGGTTACAATTACACACGTAAGTTGAACCAACATCAGATTACAATATATCGTAGACATAAATTTTGACAACTCATTGAAGGGATTTTAAATGGAACTTTAATGTAACAATGTGCCATATTTTTCGATTACAATTATAATAAATTACTCCAATTTATTTTATAAAATAAAGTCCAATTCTAAACAAAATAACTGAATTTTCCAAATTTCAAGATTGTGACTAATTTTCAAATTGCCAAGTTATATCTTTGTAGGTACCATTTTTTCTCTTGTTTTTAAGTCTATTTGGGTATTGTCCCTTGTGTCAATTCTCCATTATTTTGTCAATGGATTCATGAGTGGGCTCGAGTGTTTTGTTATGTCCATATTGACCAGGCAGTGGATTTGGGCTTAAACAAAGTGGACCTCGAAATCGAGTCAACAGTGGAGTAAAAATTAATGGTTTGCATTTGGACAAGGGTAGTGGGCTAAGTGAGGATGGAAGAGCAACATTAGGCGGAAACCATGTGAGCCTCGTATCATTTAATCGGCCAAAACTTATTATCAAACCCATAGATAATTCGGTGGAAGAATTGCAAGAACAAAAAAGGATGACATGTGGCATCATTCACTTTCCACCTCAGCGAGTGAAGTGGAAAAAGTCAACATGCTGACCTCAAAAAGAAAATAACGTTAAAAAGATCTCAATAAAAATTAATAAAAAGTAGTTCGAATCAAATGATCATTCACTTCATAATAAGACCACGATATAATTAATGATTACCTTCAGGGCAACTTGTCCCCAACCAGCGCCAGCACCACTTGGAAGGACCAATCACAACCCTTGAGAAGACAACCTATGATCGGAGGCTACCTTCTTGGTTATCATTAGTTGCCAAGAGCCACCTAGCTCTACCAATTAAAGCTACCTCAGGGCCACACATTTCAAGAATAGTTATTATCGGATGAAGTGACGAGGGCAATTTTAAGAAAAATTTCCCCTATAAAGGGAGTCATTCCCAATAAAAAAAAAAAGACATGACCTGGAGAGAGTTCAACATAACTCACAAAATTAGCTCGCGTCATAAATACACTTGGATCTCGTATTATTGTCGAAAATCTGTTGTTTCTCTATAAAATGATTGTAAGTTGATAAAAAAGGTGACATGTCATCTTTTAATATCAATAAAAAGTAAGAGATTTAAAATTTAATTTTGTTTGTTGAAGGAAAAAATATTGTATTGTGTGTAAGAATTTGTGTTGTGAATCTACAACAACTATAATAGGGGGTTCAAAACGAAATAAAAAATAATTAATAAAGTAATGAACTGGTGATTCTCGAGTACTTATTATATATCTATTACTTTAACTAAACTAACTCTAAATCTATTATCTCATGCGCTAATTTTCTCTCTTGAAATAAATTAATTCAATTTTTACCTGTGATCCAACTAATATCTTGATGAATGATGCGAATAGATAAAAATGCTTGACAAAAGTAGAATATCATTTAAAATTTCACTAAGCATAGAAGCATATCTCTATTTTCTATAAGATATAGAATCGTTTGTTATTTGCGCTAGAGAAATGATTTACCTCTGTATAATAACAAATCCCAACAATAATCATAGTATGAGATATACAATAGGGTGACAAATAATTAATTAAAGAATAATAATAAATCACAAGAATTAAACTAAAAATGAGCAATTTATTGAATTAGAGAGTTCTCAAGGTTTCATCAATGATTCGAGCAACAAAAGTCTAGTCTATCATGTTTTTATTACTAGATGGAAGATGAATTCATAACTGGATAATTTAGAAGAAAAGTTGGATGCAACCCTTAATCTAGAATCTCTTCAATGATCTTAGATGACATCGTCGTATTCTTAAAAAATCATCTAAACATTGAGAGAATTCTTGTAATTTTGTTCTCAAGAACAATTGTAGAATGATGTAAGATGTGACATAGTCAGTATTTGCACTCACCACCTTTATGTCCACCATCACTAAATCAATGTATTATTGTCAGCTTGTTAAGACAGCTCTCCAAAGGGGTGATCAGGGCGGACCCAGCACCCAGCGAAGGGACGTGGCCACCCATGTTGGATCTGTCGGAGCCTTCAATTCCGCCGGCCGCCGTTGGTGAAGAAAAGAGAAAACATAGAACATAGAAGCCGGGGAGGAAGAAGAACAGGTTTGGGCATTTTTTTTAGTTTTAGCCCATTTGTTTTGGATTGAAAGAGTTGAGCCTTTTTTTACAATGAGTTCCAATTAAATGAAATAACTTTCATCTTCATCGATATCTGTGCAACCGCACGGAAGCACTTTACAGGCCCGAAATTGGGATTCAAATTTGCGGAGTAGAGATTTCCATCTTCTTCTTGGTCGGAGGGTAATTTTGAGGAAATTGGAGCTTGATCGAACAGTGGGTAGGAAATGGGTGGTTAAAATAAAGATTAAGATAAAAATTGGGTATGACAGTGAGCGTTTTCTAATGAACATCAACATTGGAGCGAAGGATTTGAGAGTTGTGGATTTGAACACTAAGTTCCCATTCAAATTGGAGGTTGTTGCTTTCCTTTGCAATGGCAAGAAATGACTTTGCTAAAGAAATTTGATCATTAAGTTGCCTAGTTACAGAGTTGGGACTTATCACTTCTTCGGAGATATTAAGGCCTTCAATGATTCTGTCATGTTTGTAGGATCTCTGCAAAACACATAAACAGCCACATAAGTTCTTAATTCGCACTAAAAAGGTTAGAAAGACATGATATGCAAATTGAGCACTTCATCAATCAAATGTACAAAGTAACAAATGGTGATCTTGAAGAAGTTCCACATGAATATTTCATCCAACTGAAGACCATAGACCAGGTTTAAGATCTAGCTCATATCCAATATTAGTGCACATGTGAAGTTTCTAGCTCATATCCAAACTCCTCTGGTATCAAAAAGCAACTTACATCATCAACCCCTTCGTCAACGTTCGCCCGGACTGAAGTTTTGTGCTGGGTTCGCCTCTGGGGGTGACCCAGATAGTATTTGTACTCCAACATCAAGTTAGTCCGAGGAAAATAGAATAAGAATGCAAGAGAAACTATATGTACTAGGATTTGGCTATGGGTTGATTTCGTACTTTTTCTTCATGATTTTATGGAGTATTTGTAGGGAAGATTTGGTCAAGGGTACTTTGGACCTTTAGTATCTTCTAAACACTTGTGTTCAACTGGTTGATTAGGATTTTGAATTCTAGTTCCTTCCATGCACATGTCATTTTCTGATTGGCGAAATAGTTATCCCTTAATGTATTCTTGTTTGATTCTATTTGCACTTTTAATTGTTTTAGCTTATGGTCCTGTGTTCCTTGTGTCATGTGGATGGATGATATTTCAATGTTACTTTATTTGAGATAGTCAACTTGAAGTCACGCGTTCCTTGCTTAGCTAGTTTTCTTCTTGGTTTTCAACAAGGCAAATGGGTTTGTTGTCCAACTTTTCTTTTGGCGAGCTGAATTATTAGTTTTGTTTCATCAAAGTGATTCTAGCCAGCGTTGTAATGGTTCATAGAACCGATTGAGCTATCTAAGATGATTTCGACTGTATGTGATAATGTGGCTTCCACATGACATCAATGGGAACGAGATAGATTGATTGGTGTAGCTCATTTAAGAAACGAGTTATAGAAATTCGGTCCATTAAGGTAATCAAAACCTAAGCCATAAGTTATTCAAAAGCTCAAAGATTTAAAATATTAAGTTTAAATAAATTTGATTACAAAGATTTAATGAATAATTTGGTTGCCACAATGGTCATCTACATGGTATTTTCATAGGCAACTCAAGTTTCGAATCACTATGCAGATATTTTTATAAAAACATTTTGGAATTAAAAACTCCTCATTTTTCACATTAAGAACAATTATATCAAGTTAATTGAACGGGAATAATTGTTTTATTAGTGGACATTCATAGAGACAGGTTACAAATCATATGAATAATTATTTTTCCTCAAATGTTCATCAAGTAAATGTTTCATAAATTTTTATAAGAATTAATTCTTATGGGCTTAAACTTTTTAAATTCCTCTCTGAATTTTGCTTTCTTACTTTCGGAATCATAAATTTGTCGAAATTCATCTACATAAAATATTAATATTTTTCCTATCACTTTATATGTATGTATATATGTTTATGATCAAAAGGACGCACTAAATGCTATTAGCTCTACCGATCTTAAAGCTTACACTTTCTATGTCGACAAATTTTTCAAATTAAAGGTACTCGAGGAATTCGGATTCACGTGGATTGTGGAAAATCCAAAGGAATAAAGGTTCTTCTTTTGTTTAATTAGTTACATTTGAAGAACTTATGGTTCTTTCTAGTTACCCAACTTATTTTTAATTTCTAAAAGATATTAGTTTACTATACCTTTTTTTTTTTAAAGACTTAATATTTTTTTTCTGTGATCATTGATATTGTTGATAATATACTTAATCATGCACAACGAAAAATAAAACATAATTCAATTTCCACCAAACATCTTCTTTTTGTTTATATAGAAACTGTGATATACTTGGAGAACAGTTTTGGTATGCAATCTACGATTATTCAATTGTGCTGCCCAATGAAAATTCACACATGAAATAAGAATGAAAGAATTATGATTTTTTTCTTGTACTAACAAGAATATAATCGTGTTGTGTCATGATTTTTCAAACCCTAACAGCCTATTAATAAAACTCTAAGTGGACTTAGCCCGTCTATTAAACTTAACTCGATCCAATATTTAATTAATTTCATTAATTAAATTTAGTCAATGTATTGATTAATCCAATTAATTAATTCAGGTCTATTAACAAACAATCCAATTAATTAATTTTTCAATATTTGTTAATTAATTAATTGATGAATCTTATTTTTCTAGTTCTCCTTTTGTGTGTTATTCATTAGGTTCCCGATCACGATGTCTAAAGACGTGAATTATTATTTTGATCTGATCAAAATCGATAAATTAAAAGATCATTTTAATTTATTACAAATTCACACATGTCGTCCTATATTGACATCGAACAATGTGTCGGGGCGATATATATGATAGGAAATGTCACGTGCTATGATTAAATCAAAATTATTCATTTACCGTGAAACTATAATCTCTTCGTCAATATGATCCAATTAATTACAAGATATGGAAGTGTGTTAATCTCGATCATTGATCATATCTTTCATCCCAATATTGAGTCAATGTAAGTTGAAAACTCTTTTCAACTTATGAGTACACATTGGTCAATGATTTCGTTATCAACTTAATTGAATGAAATGTAGATTATAATTTTTTATTATCTAAGAAAGAAAATTTTTCTATTGATCGTTTACAACATTCATATGATTCTTGACATTTCTGAACGATATTGTATTAGTAACTCTTGGTATAGCAACATCTAATATCACCAAAGCATGACTATCCCGATGTAAGGTAATATGATTACCTCAAGTCAAACGATCAATTTCACTATCGAACGTTAGAGATTAACTGCTAACACTCAAATAGTTATCCACGTGAAATCTCTCCAGCGGGTCTCCAATATTTTGTTTTATAACAAAATACTTACGTGTTCATAAATGTCACAATATTTTAACTTGTGAGACCAGTTACTTACTTTACAAGTAAGAAATGTCGCACGTGATGGTCAATCTTTAATAATGATATCCGTATTGCGTTATTAGTTATGATAACATATGATTTAAAATTCAATCATAAATATTTCACAATCACAACTCATTATGATTAATAAATTACTAAGATTTGGATATTTGAATTTTATTATTTAATTTATCAGAATATTAATTCAATTAAATAATAGATATGCTATAAATGAAATGTATCAAATATTAAGAGTCAGTTTGAGCTTCATTTTCTTGTCAATATGCATTTTAGAATAGTGATTTGATAAATAATATATGGTTAAAAATAAGAAAATTTTTTGAATTTAGGTGTAATATTATTTTATTCAAGAATGTGTGGTTGAAAATAAAAGAGAGAAAAATATATTTTGAAAATAATGGAGACCAAACAGGGGCTAAAAGTGTTTACGTCCAAAATTGATTGGATTTGAGGCATAAAATTTACAAATTCCCACTTGCATTAGATTCAATCATTTATGTATCTAGTATTATAAGAAAAAACATAACAATCATGGTTATGTTGCGACAACTCTTTGTCTATAGATCTACAATTTAATAACTCTTTGAAATTCGTACTTTCTTACGTTATTTCTTTGTATTATCTTTCCAATGAGATGATATCGCCTTAATACATGTTCGAATAATTAATGATACTTTATTTCATTCGCTTGTACGATGACTCCATTGTTATCACAATGTAGAAGCAATCAACAATGGTAGGAACTACTCAAAGTTCATTGATGAGCTTCATGATCCAGACCACAACCTTTGTTACTTCTAAAGTAATTATGTATAAAGCTTCTGCTATTAAATCAACGATTATTTTCTATTTAAAATATTTCCAACACAATGCTTAAAAGTAAACTAATATCTTGATTGAGATTTGTTATCATTCTAGTCGACAAGAATTTACCACCAGTGTATCTATGAACTCTCGATTTATTTTCTCCATATAAAATCTTCTTAAAATTTTATCTATGTAGATTGGGATGAGTTAAGCAATCTTCTAGATCTATCTATAAATCAAGTTGCTTCTTTCATATCTTTTATGGGGATATTATTTGGCAACCACAATTTCAACGATTAAAACTTAGGAATGCAGTTTCTTATTAATATGTTATCTACATATAATATTAGGAGTACGACAACGCTCACACTACTTTTTAAAAACATGGACCGTCTTCGTTTTTGATAAAATTAAACCTTTTAATTTTCTCATAAAATCGAAGATTCTAGCTCCAAGAGGCTTGCTTTAATCTATATATTGATTGACAAAGCTTACATTCTTTATAAGTATATTTGGATTCAAAATTTTCGAGTTTTGTTATATACATTTATTCTTGCAAGTTCCTGTTAAGTAATGCAGTTTTGACATTCATATGCCATAACTTATAATCATGGTATGCAGTTACTGCAAGCAAAATCCAAATGGATTTCAACATGGCTACAAGCTAAAAGATTTCATCAAAGCCAACTCATTATCTTTATCTCATTATCTTTGTTTATAGCCTTTTGCTATTAGCTTTGTATGTATGGATGTTTCAATAAATGTCGACCTTTTTTGTGTAAACCAATTTACAACATATAAGTTATATCTCATCGGCATCGTTCAAGGTCTAAACCTTGTTCATATACATCGAGTTCATCTCGGATTCTATGGCATCTATCATATCTTTGAGTCAACACTTGACTTTGTTTCTGCTTAACTAGTAGATTCATCATCCTCGATTAGTAATGCTTGATTAGTAATCATGGATTCATACATTTTAGGAGGTCAAATGATCCTACAAAATTTATATGGAGCTGACGTATCATCAGAAGTCTCTACTTCCTGTCAAGAGTATGTCCCTTAGATAGTGTGAGATTAGACTTAGGTTTAACTACTTGGTTAACTTTGTCTGTGGACTCTTAAACTCTTTCAAGTTTTATTTTACTCCCACCTTTATCTCCAAGAATAAAGTCTTTCTCCAGGAAGACGATATATCGTGAGACGAAGACTTTCTCCACGATGAGATTATAGAATTGATATTCAAATGTCTCATTTGGATATCCCACAAATATGTATTTATCAGAATTAGCTCCAACTTATCCGATTTTGTGCACTTCAAGTGTCACATTCTTAAAATTTAATATTAAACAAGTTAGGTTTTATGTCCTTCCATAACTCGTACAGAGTTTTGTTGATCGATTTAGATGTGACACAATTTAGTGCGTAGCACGCTGTAATCAGTGCATAACCTCAAAACAATTTTGGGAGGTTTACATGGCTCGTTGTTAATTGCGCTATATGTAATAGTGTATGATTCCTCATTTCAGATACATCATTATTAATCTAATTCTCTTTTAGATAATCTAAAATATACCTTTAAGATATTCTCCACCTTGATCATATCATAGTATGAGAATATATTTACCTGATTTTTTCTCTACTTCTTGCTTGAATCCCTTGAACTTTTCAAAAGTTTCATACTTCAATTTCATCAAATATACATATTTTTAAAATAGTCAAAGTAAATGTGATGAAATAAGAGAAATCTCATTTAGTATTAATTGACATGGGTCCATATGCATCATTATGTAATATGTCCAGTAATTGTAAGGCTCTTTCTCCTTTTCAAGAAAAAATGGTCGTCTTGTTTCACTATGTAATAACGGTTTTGAACTGCAATTCACAGTTGTCTAATTGTTCAATCTCTAATAAAAATTTACACAGGAAACAAGATTGAGAGAACTTGAATTTTTTTTTCTTGTGCTAGCAAAAATATAATCGTGTTGTATTATAATTTTTCAAATCCTATCAGCCGATTAATAAAAGTTCAAGTGTGTTTAGCACATCTCTTAAACTTTACCTGATTCAATATTTAATTAATCCAATTAATTAAATTGGGTTCATGAATTAGTTAATCCAATTAATTAATTAGAGTCTATTATCAAGCAACATGATTAATTAATTGTCCTTCACTTGTTAATTAATTAATTGTCGTTCACCTTTTGTGTGACCAATTAGATTTTCGATCACGATGACTAACGACGTGAATTATTATTTTGATCTAATCAAAGTTGATACCAATTCACATCCGACGTCTCATGTTGACATCGAGTAATGTATTGGGCAATACATGTGATGGTAAATGTTACGTGGTATGATAAAATCAAACTTGTTCGCTTACCGTAAAATTATAATTCTTTTGTCAATATGATCCAATCAATTACGAGATATGAAAGTATGTCAATCTCGATCATTGATCAATGTAAGTCAAAAACACTTTTCGATTTATAAGTACACATTGATCGAGGATTTCGATATCAACTTAATTAAATAAAATATAGATCATAATTTCTTACAATCTAAGAGTGACGAATCATCTATTGATTGTTCACAACCTTCATATGCCCGAATGATGTCGTATTAACGACTTTTGACAGAATATCATCCAACATCACCAAGAATCATTGTCTTCATATAAGGTACTATGATGACCTCAAGTCAAAGGACTAATTCCACTACCGAATGTTAAAGATTAACCACTGACATTCATATAATTATCCATGTGAAATATCTGTAGCGGGTCTCCAACATTTTGTTTTATAACAAAACACCCACATGTTCATTAAGTGTCACCATGAAACTTACAAGATCAACTACTTTCTTTACAAGTAAGAAATTGCACACGTGTACTGGGGGTGAACTAAGGAGGAAGGCCGCCACTTTTCAGGATTAATCGGGAGAATGTTGAACACCCGGGTCACAAAAAAAAAAGTCACACGTGATGGTTTATCGTAATAACGATATCCGTATTTCGTTATTACTTACGACCATGAATAATTTAAAATTCAGTCATATGTAATTTGTATCTCACAATCACAACACATTGTGATTAACAAATTATTAAGATTTGAATCTAAGGGTTATATTTTTTAATTATTAAACTATTAATTTAATTAAATAATAGATCTGCTATAAATGAAATGCATAAAATATATATTAAAAGTTTTTATATCCAAATTTGATTGGACGTAGGGTATAATACTTACAAATATTTTAATTGATTTAAGTATGCATGAAATTAAAATTACAAAATAAATTAAGATTAAACTAAACAATAATTTTCCGCATACAACCTGGATTTTGTCACGTCGTCTTGGACATAATCTTTGAATTTTTGAACAAAGCTAGTTATGCTTAAAATCCCTGTGAGTTTTCTGTCCGTTGGCTTTGGAATCAAGTCAATTGAAGGTCAATAGGATAAGTTACGCCATTTTTCGTGTGCTATGTTCAGTGTACTAAAGAACAATTTTTTTTTTACATGTTTGAGTGTCTATTTAAGTGCCTAAAAGATATTATAAAATTCTGAAATTTCCCTATATCGTACTTGAATAAGTTCAGAAAATACTTTTATATCATACAATTAGGGATTCAAAAAATGGTCCAACTAAGCTTGATTATTGAGTAGCGTGTTGCTGAATTTAACTGCATTAATGTATGCTAACATTCATTTTAATCATTTGTTTTAGTTTTGTTATTTAACAAATTAAAGTTATCTACCTTAAATCATATATTTCCAATAATTTTTCAAACTTGTAATAGAATGTAAGAGTAAACTACAATTTAGTTTAACCAATTTTTTGGGAAAAAAAAAAAAAGAAGAAATAATAAGAACGTTGTTGTTTTTGTAACAATTTCAAACTTCAAGATTTGGGTCGTTACACTTAAAAGTATTCTCTCTTACCTTTTTATTAACATTTTGGTGATCGAATGGGAAGAGTGCATCTTTGTTTAGTGACTTACTTGAAATTTCTGCACAAGTTCAGTGACTACCAACATTTTCTTACTCGTTCTTAAGAAAGTATTCGACTCACTGTATGAATAACATACAAACGTAAAGAAGAAAATTACGTAAAAACGTGATTAATATATAACAAGAAAGTGAGGGAGATCTAAAGACTAGAGCTGAATGCTGATAAGAGGCTGCCCATCTAGTTCCCTATCCTCC
>CAIGRN010162479.1:0-10705 GCA_903798345.1 Fraxinus anomala | reverse complement strand
TACAGAAGATAGGTACAATGATGGAGAATTTTTGGGTATTTCTGACGACGCCTCCAAACCTGACGAGGATTGGATTCTTGATTCAGCTTGGAATTTTCATATGTGTTCAAATCGGGATTGGTTTTCTTCATATGAAACAATTAAAAGGTGTTCCGTGATGGTGGAAAGCAATGAGCCTTATAGAATAGTAGGGATTGGTAATGTCAAAATCAAGATGCTGAATGGAATGGTTAGAACACTTGGCTAAGTTCAACATGCTCCTGGTATAAAAAAAAATCTAATCTCTTTGAGTACTCTTAATTCAAAAGGGTACAGATGTATCGATGGAGGTGGAGTTCTAAAAATTAGCAAGGGTGCCCGAGTTGGAAGGTTCGACGATCACAGAAGAAGCAACTACAGCTTATGGTTTAGTAAGCGGTAACTCGAGTAGAGTTAATTGTGATCGGGTTGTTCGTGGTGATTTGGACAATAATTTGGGGAACATTCTAGTATCTCAGGTGGAGCTGGTTGTGATCTTGTTGATCATGTTACTCATGATGATTTGAGCAGGTATGACAACTCAGACGGAGTTGGGGTTGCTTGTGGTGGTTCAAGTAGGTCTATTAACTCAGCTGGAGCTGGAAGTGAACGGGATGATTCAAGCAAGGATAGTGTGAAAGGTAGTTCTACTGGTATGCAGGGCTTGGATTTAGTTCACATTTGTTGTGTATGCCTGGAAGGGGCATGACATGCCTAACGGGGACATGGAGTATTCGGTTGGGACATGGTGGAAGAGTTAGAGAATGACTTGAAGAGTGGATATTTAATTCATTGTTATGGAATTTGTGTCAAGTTGGAGTTTATTAGGTTTTATGACAAAAATTTTATGTGATTTAGAAGTTTGTTACATGAAGGAAGCTTGTTTAATCTTGGTTTAGAAGTCCGGTTTGATTAGGAATCAAATATCATGGTGTTTTTGGGAGTCTGATTGAATTAAAGACTTGGAGATGAAGTAAAATTTATAGGAAACAAAAGAAACGAAAAAAATATCTTCAGCATGCCCCTGAACGGAGCAGCAAACCTGGCGCTGCGGCGTTTGGATCGGGCGCCGAGGAGCCCGGTAGCGTGTTTTTTCTCAGTTTTCTCATTTTATCCAGATTTTGGGACTTTTTCTTCATCATGGACTCCACAACTTCGAGATTTAGCTTCCACAAATACTCCACAAGGTATAGACACTTGATAAAGGGAAAAAAAGGGCAAGACTTGAGAGAGATTATAATAATTAGATCATTGTTGTATACATTAGAAACAAGAAAGAATTGTTTAGATTAGATTGAAATAATCAAAATCTTGTAAGACAATTGATTGTTTCTTGATATAATAAATTCTTATCTTCCACAATTTACTTGATTGTTGTGTGATCCATTAAATTTCATGTTGTCCAAATTTTTCGTCTTTAATTATTTGGCCGGTTTCTCAATAAGTGATATCAAAACGTTCTTGATATTGAGTTGATTCATAACATCATCTACTTCTAGCGGAAAAGGAAGCAGAAATAGGGCAAATGCTTTTGTGTACTGAATGTTTTTGTTAAGAGATTTTTCTTCCACTTTTGCCCTTGCAACGTTTTTCTTATGACATTAGGTCCTCCTTTTTTTTTAAACAAGGAAGCTATGGTTTTGTTTGGATAAAATGGGAAACCTTTTGAGTTTGAGGTTGTTCTTGGTAGTTTGATATATGTTTCTTGGATGTGATTATTTGGTTTTGATTACTCCTAATCAAGTTCCACTTTTTTTTCTCGAGATATATGATCAAATGAAGAAAACAAATTAGAGTAAGAAAACTATTCGTATCATATGGATGAGCCTTTGTATGGGACAGAATTTAGAATTTCGAAGCAAATTAGAGTAACCAGGAATCAGGATATAGAATCCCACGAGAACCATAGAATAAATAATGTAGTATATATACATCATTAATATTCTAGATACTGAACAAGATTAAAGAATAAAATGTACTGTGAAACATATCAATAAAATGAGCAATCAAAAATTCAACAAATGCTCAAGATTATCGTTCCTCCAATAATTTGTTTTTTTCCCGTATGATAGATTAAACATTCTTCTCTTGGGAAGGGATATTTTTAACTATGTTTGGTCCCTTGGACAAATGCTAAAGACACATCTAATAACAGTTTTTTTATTCTTCCCAGAAAATTTGAGAAATTAAGCCCCTATTTAAATCTCTTTCATGGATATCATATTTTTCTACAGTATTTTATTCAAATACAGCACATTTGTCGGACTGAAAAATATCATTCTGTGGTTAAATTCAAGTTAGGCAATTTTACCTTTTCTCTTTTTCCATAATTTCAAAAATACCCTCCCTTGTTTAATCATACCATTCTCATCACTTTTGCAGGGGTAAAGTAGGTAATCAATACATATAATTGTCTCATCATCATCCATTAGTCAACAATACAGGGTGCAGCTAAACATTTTTCCAAATGTACGGACCCACGGGAAATAAAAATGTATTTTGGAATTTTAATGGAGCCCAAACACATGCTAAAGACAAAAATGTCTAATTCCTATGTTTAAATTTGTGCTCAGTTCTTGTAATACTATGAATTAATTTAGGTGACGTGAAGCCACGTTTGAATCTCATTTTTTCAAAAAATCATTTTTACACATTTTTCAAAAATAATTTTACATGTAAATCGATTTTTTTTTATTTGTTAATCACATATTTTCCAAAAAGTCACTACTTTAAAATACATTTTTTTTCTCGAAAATAAGGCTCACACAAAAGCAAAGTTTACCAGGGGTATGCACTTAAAGCCCTTAAAGATGAAATGAATGACAAACTCTTCATGCGTTGGATACAAGTAGGGTTGGCAACTGGACTAAGCGGCTCGCTCATTCGGCTCGTCTGGGCTCATTCCATATGCTGCTAGGGTCGTCCACACAAGTAGAGCCCCGAAAAAATTTGAGCAAGCCGAGCGGCTCATGGGGTTGTGTTGGAAATGTGACCAAATGGTCATATTATCATATTTTCAACTTTTAAAGTGACCACCCAACAATCATTTTGGCCATTTTTTAAACTCTATAATTACCCACCATTTTAATCCATTTTTAGGTTTATAAAAAACATGAAGTGTGGATAAGCGTGGAGATCAAATTTCAAATATTACGAGCCTAGGTGAGACCTAGTGTAAAAAAGCTTGGCTTTTTTTAATTATTATTTCAAATACTTATACATTCAAAAAATCATTAAATAAATAAAATAATACATACTAAGCATCTAAAATTAATAATTTCTACAATTAGTCAATTATACAATTTCGAAGTTTTTGAAATGCAAAATCTAAACTATTTTTCAAAGTTTAACTTCTAACTAGACAAATCTTACTTAGTAGATTTATAAGAATGTAATACATACTTTTGAAGTTTTCAATAAAATAATAAGTTTTAAAATGATAAGTTCATAATATAGATAGCACTATAACTTAAATCTTATCTAAATCTTTATCGAACAAAGTCATTTTTTTACTTTTGTAGAGATAAAATCATTTAAAAATCAGAAATTAAAGTCAAATAAAAGCCTTTTAAAAAATTAAATAAAAAATTTAAAAAACTAAAGTCAAATAAAATATTTTTATAAAAAGAGAAAAATATAAAGAGGTGAACTTAGTAGTTGACCGCTTAATTCGAGCTTACTGTCTAGGTAAAGCATTTTACCCGCGCCTTGCGCCTAAACACGCTGTTTAGAACACAGATTTTTTCACATCAATTATCTACAATATATTATCTACAATTTACAATCTAATTTCTCAATTTTCAACTCATTTTCTTATTATTCAATTCAATATTACTCGTACAAAAACAATTTACATAATTTTTGTTTTTGGTTTCATATTTTCTTACTTCAAGTTCAGCTCAATTTTTCATCTATTATTTTCTATGTTCTATTTATACCTTTCAATTTCTTTGTATAAGTGTGATAATGAATAAAGGTAAATGACATTCAATTTAACTAAAATGTGTTGTATTTGTTTACACACGCACACACGCACCAAAGAGGCTCAGGTTAGGGGAGAGGGACAAGAAAATTAGATGTTGATGGAAACAATGAATATATTGATATAAAAAACTTTGAATTACAATGAGTATATTGATATAAAACTTTGAATTACAAGATTGAAATCGAAATTTAAGATTAAAATTGAAAATTTTGTAAAGAAAGCTTAAAAGTAAATGGATAATTTAAAACTTTCTTGAAGTGCAGTGTAGTATCGCCCTCTCTATTACACTTGAGGAGAACTTCCTTCTTTAGTCTTCTCTTATACTTGAAACTTTGAGCAATGATTTGAAACCAATTTAATTTTGGTTAAAGAATCTTGAAAGCAACCACTTTGATTTGAGGTGACAATCATTTGCCTTTGTCTTCTTTGGAAAGCAACCCCTTTGAAAAGTAATTACGTTTGATTTGAGTTGACACCAACTTTTGACAATTGCAACAACTTTTCCTTCCTTTTGAAAAGCAATTACAACGACTTTTGACAATTGCAATCTGCATTTTGAAGTGGGAATCTACTTTAATGGAGTTACTATTCAAAAAACAAGTAGAAACTAACATGGCAAGGGCAACAGGAATAACTTATTTGGAGGCATACACATTTTGAATAATGAGTCTTTTGATTTTTGAACCCTGTATTTTCTCAATTTATCATTTTGAAGGGGTGTTCTTTTGAGTTTCTTTTTCAATTAAATCATCAATATTTTCTAGACCAAATCACATATTTTCATTGCTTTGTTCGTAATCTGATGAATATGCTTGAGATTTAGTCTCCTAATAACCTTTTTTATAATATTTTCTAGATCAAATCACATATTTTCATTGCTTTGTTCGTAATCTGATGAATATGCTTGAGAAGAATTTTCTTTTAAATCCTTTGAATCTGATCTTTTTGATGAAGATTCTGTAAGAGCAGCAATTATTTCTGATACAGCTTGTAGTTCTTCAGAAGTTTTGCATTGACTAAACATAACCAATAATGTTGATTTTTCCATAAGGAAAGTGGCACTTTTGTCAAGTTCTTTTTTGAATAATTTTAGAATGCCAACATTCCTCTATTTTTAAATCCATTAATTTACTATTTTTGGTCAGCAATTAGTTTCATGAAATTTTGATCACCGTTTGACTTTTAGTCTCCTAATAACCTTTTTTAACATGATATTCAGAGCCTGGCTTTTGAACATGAAACTTTTAAATTATGATGAAATAGAAGATTTTCTTGAGACTTTGAAAAGGTTTTGTCTCTATTTTGAAGTGTTCGAACCCATGAAGAGTAAGACTAGGCAAAATGTTCTCTTCAAGTCCAAAATAATTGAACCATTTTTGAAACTACTTCGTTGATGAAGAAGTATAAACCAAGAAGGGTAATTGGTCTAAAGTAAAAATACATTAAACCTAGTTTCTTAGTAATCAAGATAACTGAAAAGAGATTCAAATTATTCGTCTTTTGAGAGATGCATTCTCTTCTCTTTCCATAGGTCATGTCCCCAATCTTCAAATGACAATACCCTTTGAATTGAAATTTTTAAAAAATCAATATGATTTTTCTTTTGTTGATTTTGGGTATGAGTTATTATGGTTGATGCTGATTTAATGAGGATAGCTGCACAATAAGCTCTGGAAATTTTGATTTTTTTTGGCATAAATTGAAAATTTGAAAGATAAATGTTTTGAAGGCATTCTTCAAGAGATGAATACCTATGAATCCAAGATGTTTCCATCTTAAAAATAGGAATATGAGCAGGTTTTATAAAATATTGAAAATTTAAAGGAGGATTGATATCTGGTAATTTTTCAGATCTAATTTGAAGAGTTTTTCTGAAGTTTGAAGGGTTTTCTTACTGAGTTTGAGAAGATGAGATTTTTTAGGCTAAAGCAATTTTTAAGAAGAAGAGCTATGCTCAACATATTTTGAGCCTTTGAATGATTTTTATATATAATCGTCTATTGAACAAAAAGGAATTGAAACTTTTTTTCTTATCCTTCTTCTTTGAGGAAAAGGATTCTATATTTTCTTCTTTGAATATTTCACTCAATTTTAATCTCTCTCTAATTTTGTCTCACAATTTTCTCTCTTTTGTAAGAATTCTCTTGTGAGGAAGTCTAGAAGAAAGTTTGATGATCCTTGTATATATAGAATTTCAAAATCAAAACATGAAAGGATTGCTTGCCACATGGCAAAAATTTGTTTGGAAAATGGAAACTAGATTTTTAACATTCTTTTGTAAAACATCTTTGGATGCTTTATAGTGTGTTTTTAAAATAAACTTTTTGTTTATTAAATCATCTTGAAATTTTGAAATACATAAAACAATAGATAAAAAAATTTCTTGATAGTTGAATAATTCTTTTGAGGGCCAGTCCAAAAATAAGAATGAAATCGGACTAACTGTTCTTGACTAGACTCTTTTGGAATTTGTTTGAGGACACCACCCAAACCAATGTCTAGCGCATCAGTTTCAACACTAATTAATGCAGTGAGGTCTAATATTGATAGACAAGGAATTCTTTTGATAGCCTTTCTGACATTTTGAATGGCCACGGTATACTCGTGACTCCATGGGATCTCTTTTTTAATCTTTTGTAAAGAAGTGCACATAGGATCATTAACTCTATATCACGCGTTTTCCATGATGTGATTTATACCGCAGGTGTACAGTGTCAAGTTTTATAATATAATAATGAAGTTAGAGTGTCGAACCCACAGGGATTGTAATTCAAATTTCTACTAAGTACTATAATTATATTAAACTAATATGGTGACGAATTCAACCAATAAATGCAAGCTAGAAGAATAATCAAGTTAGAAATCCTAGGGTTATGATTTCACCTAACTATCAAATATGATTCTCAATTATATAATTATTTCTAATCAATTTTCCAAATTTTATAAGGAAGAACACTACGTAATTTTACTCCCTCTCGTGATTGTCGAGTAACTATTCATATATTTCAATTCCAATATCTCTATTCTGAATTAAAATATTATATTTATCAATTTTGTGGTTCTTAAATGGAATATGCTTCAAAGGAATTATACTTTCTCTCGATGCCTATAATTTCCTATATTGTGTTATTCTTATTCTCATCCTAAACTTCCCTCTCTCAAGTGATGGAATTGACTAGCATCAAATCATTTAATTAGTTATCAATTAATTGAAAGCATTAAAATTATAACACAAATAAACACATGCAAAAAATCTAATAGAAATAACTAAAATTAATCAATCCATATTCTCAAGTTTTTGGCCACAATCAAACCCTAAATAATGAATTTAGCTGATGATGTAATCTAAGAAGATACTAAAATTCATATAAAAAGACATAGGGAAGAGAATAGAATATTAGGATGTAGATCTTCAATTTCTTCTCTTGTTCTTATTTGTCTTATTCTTAAATCTCTTGATTTTTTTCTCATTGCCTTCTTGAAGAATTGTGTTTAATTCTCTCTTGCCTCTTGAACCGTTCCCCCCCTGAATTAGGTCTTAAGGATTGTATTTATAGTTTTTTGAAGTATTGGAAGGGTTGGAGTCGTGTTGGGCTAAGAAAAGAGTCCAAAAAACAAATCAAAACCCTTTTTCTCCCAGCGGGGCACCCAATTGGATGGAAATTCAGCACTGTGCATCCTTCATTATATTTATAATAACTTTTCTCCCAATATTTGATTGAGTCAATTCAAGATGACTTGGAAAGATAACTCAAGGGTATAAAACTTCACTTCAGATATTAGTTTCCAATTCGAACGTTTTCTATGTAAAAAATGAGTCTCAATATCAGACTGAAAATCCTAAGCATAACTTTTTCGATTGAAAATTGATATGTGATCATACTTTACCTATATTTCATCCATTTGACTTCTTTCTTCATCCAATTGACTCCTAAACTCTCGAATTTTCATTGTGAGGTCCGACACAATTTTTGAGTATTTATACTTTAGTCCTCGAACTTTGGATCTCTTACAATTTAGCCATCTTCTCCAAATTTGCCAACTTTTACTTATTTCCTTCAATTTAATCAACATATATCACAATATCAAAACACACATTAAAATGCTCTAAAACTATTAGAAACTAGTTATATATCAAATTTATTTGATGTCTAAAGTGAGTGAAATACACTCATCACTCTATTAAGTCACCTACGTAATTGACACAACTTAAAAATCTTTAAAAGTTGTTTTTGGCTATAATTTCATCAGGAAATTTATCAGTGAAATCTAGACTTCTTTTAATTGGTGTAATGGTTCATGGATGATTGTTATGTCCTAAGAACCCAATTCTTGTTTGATATAAAACAATTTTTATAGAAGAAACTGCTAAACCATTATTTTTTACAACATTAATAATTGCATTGAGATGTTTGAAATGTTGTTCAACACTTTCTGGAAAAACTAGAACATCGTCAATATGAACAATAATAAAATTTGAATAAGTATTGAAAATATCATTCATGATTTTTTGAAATTCTGAAAGAGCATTAAAGGAACATTGAAAGTAGTTTTGTAGCGATCTTTTTCTTTAATTTGTATTTGCCAAAAACCTGACTTCATATCAAATTTAGAAAATATCACGTCTTTGAATAACATATTCAATAGGTTTTTTTCTTTTGAGGTAATGAATATCTAATCCATTTGAAGAGCTTTATTGTAATGTTTGTAATAATAACTATTCCAAAAAGCATTTGGAATAGTGGATTATATTTCGTCCTCGATGCGCTTTTGAAAAAGAGAAACCTACTTTAGAAAAGAGGAATCTTCAACTGTTTCTCGATTCTTTAAAATCTTATCTCTTCTTTTAGAAATGGAATATGCTATTTTTTGAAATTTATATTGTTAATAGTTTTTTGAAATAGAAACTTCTTTCAAAGAATTAACATTTTTGTAAGAGGGAGGATTTGTAAATTTGAAAGTAATTTCTTGTCCAAAAATATTTGTAGTTAAACTTTTTGAATCGGCTTAAAAGGATAAATTTGAAAAGTAAACGGAGTAGCAAGAATTATTTTTTGGTCTAAATCGTTGACAAGATAAAATATATTTTTAAAATAAATATTTGAATTGCAAACATGAGCGTTTGAAAGTTTTTATTCAATATTCAACATTTTTCCACTAGCACCATAAAGACGCTCTTTCTACAAAGAGCTTTGGAAGTCGAGATATAAATCTTTCTTTCCAATAAAATTGATAACTATTTTCTCGTAATATGACACGTGCTAAAAAATTTCTTTATACCATCGAACATTCATGAGAATATCGGACTGTCGATTAAGTACATCAGCAGGTATTCCAATAAAATGTTTGATAATACTATAGATAAGAACACAAATATTGTCATTTTCTCCAATATTATTATTTTGAGAATTCTTAATTTCTTTTTTTTTTCTTGTAGGCAGAGATAATTAATCCACCAGTTTTTGAGCTGACATTTAAATCTTATAATCAAATTACAGTTGTAGTTTTGGGATCAACCTTTTTTGATCTATATGATTTCCAACATATAGACATAACTTCTAAGAGTCAAATAATTTGATACTCTGCTAAATCGTAAATATTCCATTCAGTAACTGAGTCACCAGTAAAAAAAATTTGAAATTTTACTTTTTCTTCAAAAAGCAAATCAAGAGCAGTATTTTGAGGATAATATAGAGGAACTTTTGAATATGATCCTTCTAGTTTATTGATATGAAAATTTTCATTTTCCAATTTGATGAGTCATATTTTAAGGATGGGGTTTGAATAAAACATTGACAAAAGTGTTTCCTTTGTCAGACGATTGTGAAATGGATTTCTCAGAATCAGAATTGAATTAAATTCTGTTTAACTGAAAGCACATAGATTGAAGAACAACATTAGTATAGTTGTTTTGAGCTTGAATGTTTTTCATATCTTTAGCTACTATTTCAGAATTATTTGATCTTTCACTTGATATTATTTTGAGAAGAGATGCAAGAATTTCAGTATTTCCTAAAAAACTACTATTTCTTGTGTAGGAGGATGAATAGTTTGAAAAATATAACTCTTAGGTGTTTTCCAAATCTTTTTTGAAGAATTTGTGTCTTGAATAACTTTTGATTTAGTGGATTTTTTTATTATAAACTTTGAAATATGCTCACTCATAAAAACTTAAATCTCCTAGAAATGCCTCAAATTCTTTCTAGTAGATTCAATTTCTTCATTTGAAAAACTTTTTAAAAATATTTTTCTAAAACTTTTGACTTTAGGGGTTTTATGAGTCATGAATTCATTTCTTTTATCTATTGTAGAAGAAATTACATTACATTGCTAATCTAGCCTCTTTGAATGAGGTACTATATCAGATAAAGTTGGAGAACCAGGTTGATCTGATTCAACATCTTTATCAGTTTGACAATGAGTTTTTGGAATATTGTGATTGAAATCTACTTCGTTAAGAAGATGTTGAAAATTTTGAAGATTGAAAAGTATTTTTAGATCTATTATCAAATATTTGAAAAATATTTGAACAAGATGGTTTATCAAAAATAACTTTGACATGACCATTGGGAAATGAAATAATTTGATTAAGAATTTTTCGAACAGAGGTTGGAACTGGATTTTGAGCATTTTCAAAATCTCATTCTAATCCTCTAGATGGAAGATTCCAAGGAATATGCTTGGAAATCATAATATTTGAAT
>CAIGRN010162472.1:0-26663 GCA_903798345.1 Fraxinus anomala | reverse complement strand
ATGAAAGTGTCTGTTTTGGGGGATGCTACAGGTTATTTGGGGGTGGGAGGCTAGGTTGCACGGAGTGGAAACAAAACACGACACAACAAAACATGTAGAAACGTTATCTCTCTTAAAAGTAGGACATGAAACACAATTGAAACGTTGCTGAATAATATTGTACTTTTTTGTTATAAATTAAGAAAAGCTAATTTAATTTAATATTCAAACTCTAGTCACTTGTTAATTTTACTGTAGTTAATTCTTATTCGAAGACTCCATAATAATTTTCAACTCTTAATCAATTTTCAAATATTTTGCTCAGAAAAATCAGTAAAGTTTCATCAAGATTTCCGAATTTTATTAAAAAAATAAAATAGAAAANTTCCGAATTTTATTAAAAAAATAAAATAGAAAAGGAAAAAAATGTAAAAAAATCATTTATCAAAGTGGAAATGAAGCATCAAATGCTTTCTAAATGTAAAATTAATATTCAGATGGAGACTTAATACCTGATGGAACCCTTTTTCATGAGTGAGAGAGACACCTAAATCAGCAACACAGGATTGCACAATGTGGTCACTTCCATATAGAGTTGGATATCTCTTTATACAGACATCTAAATTATTCACCAATGCCTCAGCAAGAGGAAAACTCAGAGCATATCCAGCCCCACCAAAAGCCATATTAAATGAGTGATAAACATTTGATGCATGACTTTCTGAATTCATTCCAATGTAAAAGTACTTGTTGTGATCATAGCTTGCAAGAACATCTGCCAAATTGTTGATGAAAAAAACTGTGTCATCATCTGCCAAAATGTACCACCTTACGCCTACGTTTTCTGCCTTAAATGTCTCTAAGATAAGGTGTGTCATTCTAATGGCCTGTGGGATTGGGTGCTTATCATACTTTTTGTATCTAGAAGTATCCTGGTAAATACGAAAGGGAGGTGAAGAAGGTGGCCATGGAAGAAATTCTCTAGGAAATCTATCCATGAAAAGATAGCCTCGAGTCATATTTGGGCGCCACCATGTTTCAACATACCATCTTCTGTTCTTCCATGTCTTGAATGAGCCTGCTATGCCAAAAACGACGTGGCTAAGATTGGTGGGAATGAAAGGAGGATTGGAATATTTGAGATCTTTCTGCCTCCATATGGTAAAAATGGTGGAAGAATAGCAACATGAATGGTTGGACAACAAGATAAAGAAAATATACAGGATGAATCCAGAAACTACAAGTAACTTGCACAACATAATAGATATATTCGATAGATTGGTGGATTTTGGTCGAATAACAATGAATTTCGAAACGAGGCCCATAGATGAGAATAAGGAGAAGGCACAGAAAATTCAAGAAGAGAAATCTACAATTTATAGAAGAAAGAAAAGCCTTGTATCAAGAAGAGCTTAATTACTAATGACCAGCATGTTGCTTTCCACGTGTTGCTGATAATTCATGTGATGTGCCGTTGAGCATTTTCCCTTGTAACTTGCATTTCATGCTAAAGGAAGAAATTATTGCATTTTGCACGCCACCAAGGATTTGGCCTTTTTTGTTAGTTGTACAATGCCAGAGTCCTAGTTATTGGCAAGAGTAAATTTCACCTGAGGTCACTGAACTTTAATTCGTCTCAATTGGATCATTAAACTTTAATTTGGTTTCTAATTTGTTGACTCCGCCAGGAGTAGTCTCCCAAGTTAATGAATAATACTTAATTTACAACTATGTCGCAACTAATCTTCTGCAAAATATCATACATGCCACTTTATCAATATGTTCCGTCATAAAAGTGTTGGAATAAAAAAAAAAAAATTTAACCTTTTCAATTTAAATACATTGCCACAACCCTCATTTTATGATTTTCATTTATAAGGTGTCACATAAAGGTTACGTGAAAGATTGGTTACAGGATGTTTAGGGATGACACATGACGGAATGTGATGAAGTGATGAAATTCGAAACTAGACAAAGTAAAATTTAGTGATCCAACTGAGATTCCTTGAAAGTTGATGAATGCTTAAGAAATACAGCAAAATTCCTTCATTTCTTCTTCTTATATGGTATCAGAGACAAGATTATGGCAGATAAGATACTGAAATTTCAAATACTCCTACAAATACAAATACAAATCAAAACACAAATGTTGATCCTAACATGGGAGCTAATTTGAGAATTTATGATCCAACACATCCAAGTAGTCCTTATTTCATCGACATTAATGAAGGCACTGGAGCAGTGCTAGTTACACATATGTTAGAAGCAAACAATTATCATTCTTGGGCCAGATCAATGAGGCGGGCTCTTAGGATTAAAAACAAAATGGGATTTATTGATGGAAGCCTCTGCGAGCCAAATGATCAGAATGACCCTCTGATGGAACACTGGCTTAGGTGCAATGACATCATAATCACTTGGTTCCAGAACACTATGGCAGTAGACATCAAATACAGTACAGTATATGCTGAGACGGCTCATCAGTTGTGGGTAGAGCTAGAACAGAGATTTTCACAGCAGAATGCACCCAGGATTTATGAAATCAAACAAGCCATCGCAAGTCTGGTTCAAAGCTAAGATGATGTGAATGTCTATTTCTCTAAGTTCAAAACTCTTTTAGATGAACTGTTGAATTATGAATCTATCCCCAATTGCACTTGTGAAGGGCTGAAAGCAGTTGTCCATAATCAGCAACGAGACTGGGTTATGAAGTTTTTGATGGGACTGAATGAATCATATAAGGATATTAAGGCTCAAATTTTGCTGATGAAACTTTTTCTACTTTGAATGAAGTCTATGCAACCATACAACAAGAAGAAAAAAGAAGGCAAATATCTGTAGAAGGGCCCAACGAATCTTTATCCTTTCTTGCCAGAGGCCACTGGAATGGAAGGCAGAATTCTATGTTGCAAAAGAGGGAAAATTACTACTGCACTCATTGTAAGATTGCCGGACATTCACTTGAGAGGTGCTTTAATGCCAATCCAAATAGATTGGTGTGTTCTCATTGTCAAATACCTGGCCATAAGGCACACAGGTGTTACAAGTTACATGGATACCCATCAGGCCACAAACTTGAAAGAAGGAACAGATACAAACCATCAGCAAATCAAGTTTCAGCTCTTACACCTTTGAATCAGGAACAACAAAACAACAAAAATTAAGTATCTTTAACTCAAGAACAATACACTCAACTCATGGCCATTCTCAAACAGTCAGAAAACCAAGTCCAGAATGATGATTCAACCTCAGACAACACCATTCCAAAGCTTTCTGGTATATCTTATTGCTTGTCTACTATTAAAACCAAACCAGGGAACAACTCTAATGTACCTTGGATCTGGATATTGGTACAACAGACCATATGGTCTGTTCGACATCATATTTTTCTTCTATTAGATCACAGGCTACTTGCTCTGTTGTCTTACCAAATGGAGACACTGTGGCTGTGACTCAAATTAGCACAGTCCAGGTCACAGAGTTTTTGACCCTTCATGATGTTCTTTGTGTGCCTTCTTTCTCTTTCAATTTGATATCTGTTGGAAAATTAACTAAGGAGCTGCATTGCTGTGTCGTTTTCTATTCTAATCGCTGCTACATACAGGAACCTTTAACTTTGACAACGACTGGAATGGGTAAATTGAAGTTTGGCCTTTATCATATCCTGCAAACATCAGTATCTCCTGCAGCCCTTCAGCAAAGCTTAACTCGCCTTCATGCATCTCCTTCCATTTCAGCCTCAGTAGTTAATCCATCTGAAGATTTTGATATCTGGCATTATAGAATGGGACATCCATCACATTTATCTATTTTTTTTAAGGTGCCATTCCCAAATTAGATAATTCAAAGCCATGTTATATATGTCATTTAGCTAAAATGCACAAACTTCCTTTCCCTGTTAGCAAACACAAATCAGAAAAGTGTTTTGATTTAATACATAGTGATCTTTGGGAACCTTGCAATGAAATCAGTTATGATGGATCTCGTTATTTTTTAACCACAGTTGATAACTTTAGTAGATGCGCCAGGGTATACATGCTGAAACTAAAATCTGAAACTTCCAATGTGTTACAAAATTTTTGCACCATGATTGAAGCACAATTTGAAACTAAAATAAAAGTCATCCGAACTGATAATGGGGGAGAATTTGATATGAAACAATTTTATCTTGAAAATGAGATCATTCATCAAAGAACATGTGTTGAAACTCCTCAACAAAACACCATAGTTGAGAGAAAACATCAACACATATTGAATGTTGCAAGAGCTCTCAGATTTCAAAGTGGCATTATATTAAGATACTGGAATGATTGTGTTCTAACTCCTGTGTATCTGATAAATAGAACCCCTTCAACTATTTTAGATCACAAGAGCCCCTTTGAAATTTTATTTCAAACAAAGCCAATGTACTCTCACCTTAGAGTTTTTGGTTGCCTTGCCTTTGCTACTACTTTGATACAAGGCAGACATACATTTGACTCTAGAGCCAAGAAATGTGTCTTCCTAGGTTATCCATTTGGTATTAAGGGGTACAGGTAGCTTGATCTAGAAACTAAGAAAATCTTCATATCCAGAAATGTGATCTTCCATGAGACTTTATTTCCTTTCAAAGAAGCAAATGATGAAAAGAATGATTTACCAAGTCCTACACATTTGCGTTTCCCTCAAAATCTCTCTATCTTCATTCCAAACAATTACACACCTATGAACTCCACAGGATCCAATAATCTGGCCCCATCAGCTGCTATTCCTATGAGAAGCATGGAACAGACTAATAGGACTGATTCTCAAAATTCTCAAGCTGGTTTAAATACTGCAGGTATAGAAACAGATCAAATCATCCCTCATTTACCAAGAAGATCAAACAGAACCAGGATAACTCCTTTGCACCTGCACGAATTCATTTGCCAACATGCCACTTCAATTACTCCATTTCAGAACTTGAACAAGGCAAAAGGCTCCTTCAGGTATTTGTTATCCTCTCAATAATAGCGTAATATATGACAAGTTATCTATCCCTCATAAAGCCTTTGTAACCTCCATAACTTCACAAATTGAGCCTAAGAATTATCAGGAAGCTGTCAGTCATCCTAAATGGTTTGAAGCCATGAGAACTGAGATTAAGGCACTTGAGTTAAATGATACATGGCTTCTTGTTGATTTGCCACCTGATAAAGAGGCAATATGTTGTAAGTGGGTATACAAAATCAAGTTTAAAGCAGATGGAAGTGTTGAAAGGTACAAGGCTAGGCTAGTTGCAAAGGGATACACACAACAAGAAGATTTGGATTACCATGAAACTTTCTCCCTTGTGGCAAAACTTGTAACCATTCGAAGCCTATTTGCTATTGCAGCCATAAAAGGATGGTTCTTGTATCAGTTAGATGTTAATAATGCCTTTTTACATAGCGATTTGGATGAGGAGGTATACATGCAGTTACCCCTTGGATATTTTGCTGATAAAGGTTCAAAAGTGTGCAAGCTTCGCAAGAGTATATATGGACTTAAGGAAGCCTCACGTCAATGGTATTCAAAGCTGTCATGTTTTATCATTGAGCACGGTTTCACTCAGTCGAAGGCAGACTATAGCCTGTTCACTAGGACTACTCAGGGATCATTCACAGCCATTTTGGTATACGTTGATGATGTTATTTTAGCAGAAAATTGTATGAATCCTATAAATCATCTCAAGGCTGCCCTTGATGCAAAGTTCAAAATCAAAGATTTGGGAAAATTGAAGTACTTTTTGGGAATCGAAGTAGAGATCAGAACATGGAATACACATATCTCAGAGAAAGTATGCTCTAGATATCCTGGGAGATTCAGGAACCATAGGATCAACACCATCGAAAATACCTCTTGATCAAAACCTTAAATTAGCTAAGGATGAAGGATGTTTTACTTGCTGATCCCTCTATTTATAGAATATTGATAGGAAGGTTGTTATATCTAACAATAACCAGACCTGATCTATCCTACTCAGTTAAATTGTTGAGTCAATATATGGATAAATCGAGAGTGTCACATCTGAATGCAGCAAATAAAGTACTAAGGTACCTGAAGAGGGCACCAGGTCAAGGGTTGTTATACTCTTCTACCTCTAACCTCCAGCTAAAGGGTTACTCAGACTCAGATTGGGGAGCTTGTCCGGATACTAGAAGATCTGTGACATGTTACTGTGTCTTCATTGGTTCCTGACTAGTGTCATGGAAATCCAAAAAAAAAAATGTGGTTTCAAGATCATCCTCTGAAGCCGAATACAGAGCAATGGCGCAAGTTTGCTGTGAACTAACATGGATGAGATACTTATTTGAATCATTACAAGTGGAACATAGGCAGGCAGCAACATTATATTGTGACAATAAATCTGCTATTTACATTGCAACAAATCCCATTTTTCACGAAAGAACCAAACATATAGAAATTGATTGTCATCTTATTAGAGACAAAATACAAAATGGAAGCATTATTACAGAATACATTCACACTGGTTCGCAGGTAGCAGACATGTTAACCAAAGCCTTGAACTCTTCAAGTCTTTACTCACACATGAACAAGATGGGAATGATTGATATCTACTCTCCATCTTACGGGGGGCTATTGAATCATAAAAGGCAACTTGATATGCTTGGAGGTGAGCTGGCAACACAGTCATCAGCTCAAAACACACCAGCAGCCAACTGTAATTCAAGGAAGATGGAAGAATCTGGAAGCACGACAGCATAGCAGCATTGTTACCAGAAATCTGTTGCTTCCACTAAATCCCTTTCTTTTTTTTTTTTTTTTTTTTGCCTCTTTCTATTTTGTTGTAACAATTATATTCTTTCCTTTCTTCTTGCACAAGTTTATGTAATTATAAATATTGTACAAACTTGATAATTCAAGATAAGAAATACAGCAAAATTCCTTCATCTTTTATTTCTTCTTCTTATATCAATTGAGTAACGTGATGCTTGACTTTAAAGACTCACTTTAGGCAACTATACATTCTTTTTAACCAAAATTGCCGTTATCAAATAGCTAATTTGATCTAATGATTTTCTCTGGAAATGGTTCAGTGTGATTATTTAATTGCATTTTACAGATATTAAGATCTTTTAAGATAGGCTGAGATTCTTTTCCAGTTGAAAGCGAATATATGAAAGTATTGACAGGTTGCAGGAAAATACATAGTTTTTACTTGGTCTCTCCTTAGAAGTTTCCTCAGCATCAATATTTCGAATTCTATACGACTTGACCACAAATACAATCTCAAAATTTAATTTCTTCTTAGTCATCATCGATGTAGATTGTCTCTTGCTTGAATAAACCACCAAACACCTTCCTCACTTCTGTCTTAGACTCTTGTTCTTTGGCTTTTGGCTTTGGAACCTCCTTTTGTTTCAACAAAGAAAGTTTTGGCTTTGGGGCTGGGTTTCTTGCTACCGCCTTCTGAGTAGGCAGGGAACGAGCCTTGGCCTGTCCCCTGATGGTGGCAATCTGCACTTTTGATTCCTCACTTGACTTTTCAACAGCAGATTTAAGCTGTGAGCTCCACTTCTCCCAAGAGATCCCAGAACTAATGCCTTTTGCTTTGTCCAATAGGCTTTCAACCGATGCTCCTGCAGCTTCTGCCTTCTTTTCGGCTTCTTCTGAAAGATTGGCAGCCGTTGCTTCTTGTTTTTCCAGTTTTTTCAGCTCTTCCTCAGGCTTCTTTGCTGCTTCTGCTGCTGCTCGAGCACGTTCAGATGCTTTAATAGCTTCCTCCTCAGCTTGAGCTTTTGCAAAGGTTTCTGCATAAGCTTTTCGTCTTCTGTCCTCAGGAATTGCACTGTAAGATTAAGAATAATTCACACATTGAAACGGCATTCCATCAAATAGTTGAAAATGACCATATATGTAAGTGAGCATATGATTACCCAAAAAGTTCATTAATAGTCTTTGAGGGTGCTGATGGATCAGTGAAAACCTTCACAACCTGACATTAAAAAGTATTAGCAGATTAAATGGTTAGCTATCTAATTGTTTTTCACTTATCTTCGGCTTAGAGAAAAAAATCCCAGTCATGTATACAGACCATAAAATTTCCTAAGAAAACCGTAGAAATACCAATAGAACAAGCTCCTATAAGAACAAGAAAGATCAGGTGGGCAACCGGCTTTTCTCAATACCTTTCCCCCTAAACTACTTGTGCCTTTTGATCATTGTGACACACATTTTGGTTTTTGTAGTTACGGGTTCCATTTTCTTATAATACTTGTGCTTTTTTACCGCTGTTTTTGAGAGAGAATCAATAGAATTGTTTATATTCAAAATGACACGCTGGCTAAAGTAAAGCATTTGACATCTGAGCAAGATTATCCTTTCCATGATATATATCTTTGAGCTTTTAGAGACGCTACTTGTAAATTAGTCTTTTTCTTCATACTCAGAAGCTCCAAACTTTCATTTGCTGCATTTGTTATGTGGTTCAAGGAAATTATAAAGCGCTTATATGGACTGAACTATAACAAGATCAAATTTTTTGCATTATGTTTCCCTGTTATTATTGCCACAGAGCAATACCTTATTTTCTGCCACTGTTGTATTGGAGAAGACATCTGCCACTAGTGCTGCTATTCGTGACTTTGCAACCTATTCATCGAGAAAACAAAATGGATTTGTAAGGAATGAATAACCAACTGCATCTAGTAGAAATATTGAAGAAGTCAAATGTCTTTTTATGCATCTACTAGAAAAACTTGTAGATATGCAGCTATAACTGAAAAACCAGTATAACAGTAACATGCTCAAACTTCCAAAATGAAAAAGAAATTGCATACATTACATTACTTTGTAGTCGTTCACATCAGTACTTCCTTCAGCTGAGACGACAATGTTATATGAACTCTCTGGGGAAAAATCTTCTGTTAGCTTGGTCTTTATGAGGGTATAGGTAACATCAGTCTCGACTAGCTTTTGCAGAAATTCTGTCAATGTCAAGGGTTGAGATCTTGAGAAGAGATTGTTGAAGAAAGAAGAGATCCCATCGAGTACATTGTAGGTGGAGGCAGCCATTGATGATTCATCATAGACGATTGCCACATGACCAACATTTGCCAATTGTGCAGCCTGAATTACTTGCAAGGCATCTGCCGTGCTTACCTCTGCACCTGGACCATTCTCTGCTGGACCTATAGTTACTACAACTTTGCTAGCATTTCCTATGGCTTTTGCAATTGATTCTGCATCTTGGTATGTGGATTCCACAGCGTTCAGGCGCTTCGATTCGCCGTTAGATATTATCTGAAATGTAGCACATGTACTAGTCACTAAAGGAATGCCCAGCTTAAACTTTGTCTCCAATTATTACTTATTTACTTATGTAGAGAGAAATTTGCCATATTCACAGGTTTTGAGTTCCATTGTTCTATGTTGTGCGTATACTCTTTCTCATAGTTCGGAGAACTAACCTTATATTTGGAGGCCAAAAGGGCCAACTCTTGTGCAGCACCAAGGTCTGGAACACCAGCTCTCACACTAAACCCGACCCTCAGAAGTGTTTGCGCAATGCGTATTCCAACTAGCCCAGTAGCACCGGCTACAAACACCGTTCCAGGGTCTTTACGCCTTTGGCTCCCTAAACTCAAGCCTGAAGACGGATTGATCACTGCTGGAACCAAAGACTTTGCATCTGGTAAATTCCCAAAGTCGAACCGAAAAGGATTTGAATTGCCCGAGTTCCCATCTTGGCTGTCCTCGGAGGTATCAGCACTTTTTCCTTGTCGGAATGGCGGGAAGGATCCACCTTTCTTGGAAAACACGGTAACCCTCCTTCGACTTTTGAATCCTGATCTTGAATGGGGAGTTGTAAATAGAAATGAATTTGATGTAAGGGTTGGCGCCATGAATGGATAAGAGGAGGAAATAGAGTGTCAGCAGGCTTTTGAACATTCATTCAAATTTCATGTTTTATCCATTCAGTTGCTGATATGAATGTCAGAATGAGAGAGGCACAGGCCAATTTCTGTGTTGTGGGGTGCCATAGAAAGGTTCATTTTTGGCTGCAGTGTTAGACTGGATTTGGGATGTAGGTTAAATCCAATGAGAGCCTGCCACATGGTTCATTTTTATCTACTTACTGCTAACCAGACATTTTATGTAGCAAAATCTATATGCAACAATGTGTGCCAAGAAAAAATAATTTGGGATTTTAATAAAAAGCCATCAAAATTTCATGTGAACAAGTCTGTATAATTAACAATAATTTAAGGGCGTGTTTGGCTAATTCAGCAATAATAAGAGAAAAAAAGTTGAATTGAAATCAGTAAAGTTACTTATGTGCTTGTTTGTGTTTCATTATACTTGTAATTTAAAATCAAAATCAAACATTAACTATACATTCATGACTACTACTAACTTATTATATACAATTTCGTGGATCCATATTGTAATTACGTAAGAGTTAATTTTTTTGAAAATATTTTTATTACTATGCTTGTAGATAAAAAGTATTATGTAAATAAGTAAGCTTTGAAAATAAACTTTTTTTTTTGTTAGTTAGAGTGAGAAATAAGTAAGTTAATTATTTCAAAACAAATGTCCTAATTATTACCTCATTTTGACACAAATGCCCCTTCCATCCTAAAAAGTACAATCTCTGTAAATCTGGATTAAATTGGGCATTTAAAATCTTTGAACCATAATTGAAATGTAGCAACTACAATGGCTTTTAGGTCGTAGTCTTAACAATTCCCTCTTACACTCTAGCCATTGCGACATGTCATGCATGTCAATCCTCTCCATTTGACTCTAGAAGCTACTGGTTAGTAAACACGTGGTAAAATGATTAACGAGGTTCTTAACTAACACAACTTCATACACAATTACATTTTCATAGTGAGACTTTCTCTCGTAGACATATTTGGATGAGCAATAACGACGTCTACGTGATGAGTTGTTCACTCTAATATGAATAAAGAATCCAAAAAGATGATTATGATTTTGACCTGTTTTGTATTTTCCCTTAAGCTAGATGGGCAAGGAGGGAAAGAGACCATCATTTGGTTTGTCAAGTCTTTCCTTCTTATTTTCTTGATTGTACTGAAAGGATTTCATGCAAATATACCTTGCTAGAATTTTCAATTATGTGCTATATTTTGATGGTAGTATTTACATGTCATAATACTAAATACTTTGAAAGACCTTGACTTTGATTTTAGTAACATAATCATATCCAGGGATTTGTTGTGCAACAAATTGAAGAATGATAACTTGATTGCAATAAAGTGAAGTTGAGGGATCTCAATGAGTGTTTACATAAAGTTGAAGGAGCAAATATGTAATATAAATATAATTTCATGATACCGATATTTTTTCTTAAAGAGAGAAGTATGTGGGAAAGGGAAATCGGACCTCCGAGATCATGCCACGTGGACCATTGCAGATAAACGGATGCAAACCTATTTATATTCCATTCTTTATTCTCCTTTCTGTTCCGCCACTTCTGTCTCATCTCTCTCTGCTGCTTGTTGATTTCTTTCTATCCGTACAACTCTCACTTTCTCAAACCCTACATTCGATTCCCAGCATTTCATTCGATTAAACCGATAGACTTTTTGACAATTTCCATTTCGTTTTCTCGAATTTCAGTTTTCCCGATTTCGAGATATGGCAAGCTCCACCACCAGTAATGTTTATGTACACGTCATCGAGGACGTCATCAGCAAGGTCCGCGAAGAGTTCATCAACAATGGAGGTCCTGGTGATAGCGTACTCAATGAACTTCAAGGAGTAAGACTTTGTTTATTGTTCGAATTAATTCGTAGTGATTTCCCCTAAATTAAATTGCATTTATGATAATTTTGAGCGTTATTTTATTGAAATATTAGTTTTTGGAATTGATAGAACGAATTTGGGTCTGTATTGTTGAATTGATTCGTGGGTGTGATCTGATTGGTTTTAGGTTCTGGTAATTTTTGGATCTGTTGAGGTGGAATTAATGTTGACGATATGTTTATGGTGGATTTTGCAGTTATGGGAACTGAAGATGATGCAAACGGGGGCAGTGTTTGGTCCGATAGACAGGTCTTCCATGCAAAAGGCAGTGCCAGGGGGTCCAATTACTCCAAATCCTGTGCATGACTTGAATGTACCATATGAAGGCACCGAGGAGTATGAAACTCCCACGGCAGATTTGCTGTTTCCCCCGGTTAGCTTTCAGATTTCCCATTACATGTTGCAGCCTGGTGAAATTTGAAGTCAAGATAAATTCTTCTAAACACATAAATGAAAATTGAAGATTTTCTAATTTCTGGCTGCAGACGCCATTGCAGACTCCTATGCAGACTCCAGTGCCAGGGATGGCACGGACACCTTTGCCGGGAACCGCCCAGACACCTCTCCCTGGAACGGCTGACAACAGCTCATATTATAACATTCCAACTGGAGGCACTCCTATAACCCCTAACGAGTATTCATCTGCAAATGATAATGGTGGGGTTCCTGAAATGAGAGGTGGAGCAGGAAGACCTAGCCCTTATATGGTAAAATCTTTTACAAACTCTCTGCCCTGTTGGGTGGATAGTTTCTATGCCTGATTTACTTGATGAATCACTCTGCGGAGAGTTCTATATCTTGTGTGTTTATTTATTTATTAATCTTGAAATTCATATCTTGTGGCTGCTCTCTTGCTTTGAAGTAGGCAGATAAAACATTTTCTACTTACTACTTGTCTTCTGGGTTAAGTTGTAGAACTGAGATTTCATATTTTACTCACGCAGCAACCACCTTCAGCTTGGTTGAATCAAAGGCCTCCTCTCGATGTGAATGTTGGTAAGTATAATGCAACAAGCGTTATAAACATGTAAAAACATACTGTGATCAGTCTAAATAAATGTTTAAAAGCAGTAGTCATTCCTTCCTTATCATACATTAATTTCTAATGTAGCTTATGTGGAAGGTCGTGAAGATGGTGAAAGAGGAGGCCCTCATCAGCCTACAACACAGGTGATTATTATTTATGGTACAGGTTGACACTTATTCCTATTCACTACAAGGAGAACTTTAGTGCTTGTACATTGTTAGGATTTATTAGGGCTTCCCCGTGTTCACAAAGCATTATTGTTTTGAAAGTTATGTGATGAGTCAGTACATTTCTATTTCGTTGCGCTTTTCTTCTAATAAAATTTTAGAAAATCGGATGTATCAAACATGTATAAAGATTAATGGAGAAAGGACATAGAAAATAGGTAATAAATTTGTAAAGATGATTGAGATAAATGATGTCTGATCTCCTAACTTCAACACTACCTTATTTTCTGTATTAACTGATTTTAAACTCTGCAATCACTCCCAGTTGGAGAAGTGAAAAGCAAAACATCCAAACGCAAATTTTCATAATTTTCAGAAGGAAAAAGTGAATTTTTTTTGTTGAAATTAATGTGATGAGACCCAAATTGCAGAAGGAACTGATGCTATTCAATGCCATATCCTGTAGTCAAGCTAAATTTGAATGCTGAACGCACTTTTTATTGTAAATATATCTGAAGTTATTTAAATTCAAGCAAAATTGTAAAAATGAAAAATTCCTTGGGAGTTTAACTTGCCAAAGGCCTCACGATCTGCATGTTTATAAACTATCATGTTGCAATAAAGATGATGTTTGATCATCTTACTGATCATAAAAGAGATAGTGGATGTTCTCTAATTTTGCTTTCCAATCACTGACCTGGCCATAATACAGACAACATTGACATATTTTGATCAGATGTTTATCTAGATGTGCTTTCCAAAAGAAAAACAAACAGATAATTTTATTAGGTGAGAAATTGAGATCATGTAAATGGCATACTTGTATTACTACTTGACCATCACTTCATCACTACGCTATAATTATATAAATTCTATGTATGTGGAGTCAGAAGGTTTAGATATGGAAGAATGCATAGGAATGGGATATTGAATGCCAACCTAATTGAAAGAGATTGAGACAAATGGTCTTCCTAAGTCCAGCTTGATTTTATACTTGAACCAGTGGTCAATTATCTTAGGCGCCACTGGAGCTGAAGTGATGTAGGACTACATTAGAGCTGTTTGTTAGTGATGAAACAAAGGAATATATGTTTGAATTTTGTCCCTGAAATTCTGGAATTACTTTAGGATCATAGAAGAAGAAAAAGAGAGGAGCATTAGAGGAAGAGAAAGAGATTGCTTTATTCTTACAAGGGTTGGGCAAAATAATTCAACTCAATCTCAAATTTAGAAAGCGATGAACTCCACTAAATTAAAGAGAATATAAGTATTCATAGACTTATAAGTCTTCTAATTATAAGATAAGGATTTTATATTTGAAATTTAAATAAATAAAACTATTGCCTTCAAAAGGTCGTGGACCAATTATTTTTGTCGATTTTATCCTACAAGTGGACTGATCATAATAAGTAATAAGAATAGAGTGAGCATTTATATTTACTTATTTACTTTGATTAAAACTAGCTTTAATTAAGAAAAACACACAATTAATTGTTTGGTTTTGGTTTTCAACTATATTACTAAAATAAGCATTTAAAATTAAGCAACAAAGTTTTGGAGTTTAATCAAATCACGAAAGGTACTAGGATCCTGAATACACAATTTTTAATCTACTATAATCTTTGCTTATATTGAGAATCAATGATACAATTTTAATTAGAAGCCTCTCTCAAAGTCGATCAATTCTATAGTTATATGTGAACCTAATTATCTCTAATTAAATTACAAACATATAAGCATGCATTAGTCCACAAAGACCTTTACATAATGATTTCATAGAGTATAATGATCTCTATCGATTATGGGATCCTATATTGTTTACTACCATGTGCTAATTTATACTGAACCTCTCGAAAGCAATATAAATTACAAACATATTCTAATGGCAATCTTGCATCAAAAGGGAATTAGGGAATAATCAATAATCACAAAAAATTAAATTAAAAAATGAACAATTAATTAATCAAAGAATTACCAATGTTTCATAATTAATCCTAGCTGCAAAGGTTTTGCTGAACATGATTAGCAAGAACACTGGATAAGAATACATCATCGGATTTTTAAAATAATGGAAGAAAAGATGTACCTGACCTATATGTCTTCAAGGGTATTGAAGACAATTTAAATGAAAACATGTGGCCCTTGTCTAATAACTTAAACGTTTAGATGAGATGGTGAACATGCTTTATGTTAATCTTTTGATTCTTCAAATATTAACTTTGTGTGAAGTTACACTGGCATTTTCAACTGTAGAAGGTATGGATCCCACTTAGAAAAATTAATTGCTACTTGTCTTTCACAAATGCAAGAGATGTCTTCATGGCTGATATTCTTACAGTTCCTTCTCGAAGAAAAGATCCACCAATGTATAAACTCATTTATTTATTCTGTCAATGTATTAATGTCAGTTTGTAATGGTTGCTTGAAATCGTTTTTAGATGAAGAAAATTGTGCATTGGGAGCCATGGTGGTTGTCCCCTACACGATGACATGATTGCTTCCCCAAACTGTGCCAAATTGATATAGAATGCTGTTCATTAGTGAGAAAACACGCTAATGGCTGAAGATGTTGAATATCAGTAGAAACAAGGAAAAAGTGGACAAATCCTTTACCCGCCAAGGGTGGCAAAATCACTCATTACAATATCAGATTCTTAGAATAAAGGGATTGCACAATTTATAATCCTAAATGATTCTTGAAATATAGAATCTTTGACATCTGAAGATTATTTTAGACCGTCTAGGATACCTCCTGAGCGAGTAACTAATCAATGACCAATGAATTGTGGCTATAACCTGGTCCACCAGTTAATAGAAGAACATTGAATCTTGAAACATAATAAATTATCAAGCAAATAATTCCTACTGCTTTTTAATTCATCATAGGATGCATATCTTATTCTGTAAGTGTTAGAACTTGTTCCAAATCAAACTAATCGTTGAATTCTGGAGGTGTCCTTGTTTTTCCACATGTGCAGTATATGGGAGTTGCACACTTCATTTGAGATGGTGTTGTCTATAAATAGGACTAGATGCTTGATGTTATATGACTAGAAAGAGAGAAAATGTACCATTTGTTAAAGAAGTGAACTGAAAGTGTAAGAGAGGTTAAACTCTTGCTGCTTAGCCTATGAAAAAACACAATTTATTGCTTTTGGCTTGTTCTTAAGGTTTTAAATCGAATCTCCTATTATAATAAAAGTTTCAGATCACCTTTGGCATCGCTGATATAAGCAATTAAAAATCAAACATACCATTGAAGATTTATTTATAGCATAAGGAAACTATGATTTAACCAAAATCTTGTGGTAATGACAATTTTAAATGGCTAACTTACTATGGAGTATTGGAAGATTATTTTGATTGTTTTCTAGACTGTATTTGCATTGACAGATTTGTAATGCTGGATAAATAAATGCAGGATTTCTTCACATTGCCTTCTGGAAAGCGAAAAAGGGAAGACTTTCCTCCACATTACCATAGTGGTGGATACATTCCGCAGCAAGATGGAGCTGCAGATGTTTTATCTGATGACTTGAAGGTAGATCTTTTTCTCTACTTATTAACATAGATTGCCACTGATAAGTTGCAGTTATCATTCATCGCCATCCTTGCTTATTCAAAACAATAAAATAAAATTTAGACCACCCTTCCTTTCTTCTCTAGCTTGAATATTGTCCAACATTCTGAGCCACCCTCTGTTATCAATGTCTTTAACTCCTTTTGCCGTTTGCCTCCTTTGATCTCGGTTTTTTTTTTTAAAATGTCGTCTTTATAATTCAATGTGAGACATAATTTTTTATTCACTCTTTTGTCGAATATTGACCCACACGGCCACAACAAAAATGTACTTGATTCACTACCTTGATGTGATTATTAACTGTCTTTGCTTGAAGCCCTACTCATTATTGACAAATGATCACACTGTCGGGTGCTGATCAAATTAATTGATAGCTAATCCTGTATGTGTATTCATTATATAGAACCTACTTCATTGCTAGATGAAATACACAAATTTTCAACCTCGAGGGGTTGCTCAATTGGTCAGGCCTTGGATTTGCTCTCCAATGGTTACCCGTTCGAGTCCTCTTAGGGCCACTGAGGTAAGTACCTGGCCGTAAACTTCAGAGTCCCGTGGGATTACTCGAGATAAGCGCAAGCTGACTCGGACATCCACGGTTATCGAAAAAAAAAAAATACATAAATTTTCTCTCCTCCGACCAGAAACAAGAAAAGTAAAAAATTGGAGAGACAGAAGAACAAATAAAAACAAGAAAGGAAAAGTAACATCTTTTGTATGTTGTATTTTGGAGGGGCTGTTCCCTTGTTTCATGATCCATGCTAAACATCTTGGGAACACATTGCCGCAAAAGCAAGAATAGGAGAAATGTTAATGTTAACTTGACTCTAGGTTCACAAGGCTGAGGTTTTCATGGAAAGCTCAGTTGTGTATGCTTTTATTATATTTGAATGGGCTTGATTTTGGTAGTTGTTCTTATGGACTTGTTTTGTGATGAAGAAAATGACAACATATGATTTCCTGTTTGGCGATTATTTTTGAGTTGCTCTACTACTAGCCTCTTAAATTGGTTGCCTGACGCTTTTTACCTTCTGCAATGTTCGTCTCTTTTTTATGCACTGTATCTTGGTTAATCATTTTATGACCATTGGACAGGTAGTTCAAGGTAACAACAATCGGTATGAGACCGTGAATTCTACCCAACAGCTCTTTGTTCAAGGGGGAATATTGTCTTCTAGGATTCCTCAGATTGATGGTCCCATTCCTGATCCATATGACGATGTTCTTTCTACACCCAATGTGAGTTCTGCTTCTTTATTCTAGATTTATAGCACGCGCGCACATGTCCCCACACGTCTATATGTACACTTAAATGCATTGTGCCCTTTTCCATGCACACAAGCATAGATGAATAGACATTCGGGTTTCACTAACTTTTTTTTCTCTCTTTTTTGTGTGTTTGTGGCCCTTATGTTTGACCCTTGAGACATCTCGTTTCTAATATCCCACCCGCTTTTTTTTTTCCAGACCAGCAGTGTAGTGTTTGTGGTAGGTATCTGTTATTTTCTGAATTACAAGCAGGCATCCGTACCATGTTTTGGTCTCTATTAAATGCAGAATGAACTGACATTGTTGAAGTTTAAAGTTTACACTGATATGGGTTATAAGTGCCTTTACTAACGCCTACTCAGTAGGTCTTATTATAACTTGACTTAACCCCATGATTTTCAGGTTTGTTTTAATTGAATATTTGGCATAATATCCAACATCACTTGGTACGCCTTTCCATATTTCTCATTCGCCATGTTCTTATGGTAATTTGAAATGAAAAATGTGTATAGTTGGGTTGTAACTGAAAATGATGGAAGGTCAGGGAAGGGTGGGTGTTCAAATTAAAGTCAGCCATTAGGTTGTCATTGAACAGCTTGAGGTAATATATTCAAAAGAAATTTTTATATTTGATGACATGTTTTGTGGAATACCATTAGTTTTCCTGCAAACTATAGAGAACAATTTCACTAAACAAGCATCCAACTGTCTAATTATCAACCTGATACAATTAACCCTTAAATAAAGTAACTTTGTTGAACTATTTCTTGCTTTCTCAAGTTCAAAGTTCTAAATCGTTTTATAATTGGTGAGCTTTTAAAGCAGTAAATAGCTCATTCTTTTATAAGAAAATCAAAATTGTAGATGCAAGATTCAGAGATCAAATATTGAAAACTGGGTTACGATATATTCAAAATTGTATTCTTGCTTATAAATGAGGAATACCATATTACCATTGTGTTTGTACTATATTGATGATAATAGGTTTGTAATGATGCTGATCGAATTTCATTTTTAATAGCTGTGTGTATAACCTAATCTCTGAGGATCTGTCACATATAGGCTACCTGTTACGTCTTTATGGTTTTGTATTAGATAACTTGAAACAAATTTTACTTTCATTTTTTGTTATTGTAATTGTATGTTTTCCGTCTTTTTCCATGGGATACGTGGTATGCTGCATTATTATCTAAACTAACCTGGGTTTCTAATTCTATCTTTGAAGATATACAATTATCAAGGAGTTGCCAATGAAGACTACAATATAGTGAACACACCTGCACCAAATGGTAAACTGATAATCTAATTTGAACTATATGTTTGTCTTGAAGTATTCATTCTCTAATGCCAATTTCTGCACGTTTTTCAGAGATTCAAGCAGCCACTCCTGCTCCCCTTCCCCAGAATGACACTGGAGATGACGACGATGATGAACCTCTGAACGAGGATGATGATGACGAATTAGATGATGTGGACCAAGGGGAGGATCTGAACACTACACACCTGATTTTAGCTCAATTTGACAAGGTAACGACCAGAATAGAGTTTACCCTGGAGGTTGAGGTTGAGTGGCATTTTTCATAGTCTTCTTATTATGATGTCGATCTCATAATTCTGTTGCATTGATCTATGCTGATGAAATTTATTAAATGGATGATCGATATATAGGTGACACGTACCAAAAGCAAGTGGAAATGCACTTTGAAGGACGGCATCATGCACATAAACAATAAAGACATTCTGTTCAATAAGGTGTGATTTGTCTTGTGCTCGTTTCCTTTCCCTCATCGTACATTTTTGCTTACTCATTAATCTGGAAATTGTGAATAATTATTTGGGTGCTATGTTCTTTCTCAGGCAACAGGAGAGTTCGAATTCTGATTTGGTTGGAGATAACTCAGATGATGGGTGTTCATTTCAGAGGAAATCCAAAGATATCATTATCTTTTATATTTTGTCTTTGGTCTATCTATTAAGATAATATGCTTATTGAGAGGTTTACTGGTTGTTCACATGTAAATAAAAAGCTTTATTTTCGCTAAACGATTTTTGCATTTTATGATTCTAGACATAATGCAACATTATACATTATATACATTTTGTCTGTTCACACAAAATTTGATCTATTCTCTCTTCGTATTTGATACATTTTTATATATTTACTTTTTGTTTCTTGGTGGCTCGATTTTAATTTGCAGGTAGATGAGTATAGAGAAAGGCCCTGGGTTTCTTGTACTAGAGGCGGACATATTTCGATTTTATTTCAAGTTCATTTCAAATTGCATAAAAAGATTTGCTTAATGCCCTTTCCCGGGACTCGGGGAGATTAGATTTTCAACCCTCGAGACCGTAACTGTTTCGTCAATCTATGTAAATTAAGTAGTACTGTCAGGGGGCTCTTTTTATTCTTAACACGTGTCTATTCATTATTAATTGTAGGCAATCAAATAGAGATTATAGTTATTATGAAAAACACACAATGAACACTACTAACACAACTGATTTTAACATTAAAACCTAGGAATAAAAACAACAGGACCATAGTATTGCCAAAAATCTCCACGAATAATTGAGGATTATGGGATACAAGTGTTCATACATTAGGAACACAACATAGCAACAACTACATAAAAGAACAAAGTTGTTGGTAAACATTACTAGATTCTAAATGAAAAATACATAAACGACATAATTTATTCTTGACATCAACTTACATGTAAATGTAGCTAAAAGTAATAAAACTCATTCTAAATGGTTGGAAGGAAGTTGATTGTTTGTGTAATTAGACAGGAATGTGTATTCAGTTGGGCTGGAGAATCCTTCCACGATTTTCTTCTTCTGGAACTGCAGTAACAATCACATCAGTAAAACAATACACAAGATATTCTTGAGATTTGGAGATCAAATTTATCACTTGTATGCTTTTTAAGATTGTATTTTAGTTCATTTCCACAGATATTCTTAAGAGTTTTTGTCTAAGGCCGCCAAATTATTTGATGCTGCATGGATTAATAATCTATACTATGAGTGATTTTCTTTGCCATTCCATAATCTGTAATCCCAGAATGAAGTAGAAAATAAATTACCTGGATGAGCATTGGTGGAAATGGGGACGGGGGGAGATGAGTTTGCACTGGCATAGAAGGAAAGTTTAGAAGTAGATGAATTGGTAGAAGAGATAGAATTCTCCTTAGTAAAAGTCGGCTTGGGCGAGACAAGAAGTGTAGGTGATGAATTTGTTGTAGTCTTAGATGTCACGGAGTTGGAGGTTTCTTCGTGGCGAAAAAAAGACGTTACAGCTTCTTTCACCATCTCGACCACACCAGTATCCTTCACATTTTTCCTGGGACTTATTGCATCTGTTATGGCCTGTGAAAGTGCTCTTTCATCTTCTCCAGGTTCCAACTTATTCAAGAAATACTCCTTTACTGAAACACCTTTGTCCCATCTTTGTGGGCTGCCGCTTGATTGCTTTCCAATCACTGAACTTTCACCCAATTTCTTCATATCACCGAGATGAATTGCAGAATCTGAAAGTACATTATGATTTCCAGTTTCTTGTGTTTCAGGTGTTGAAACAGTGAGGCCAGCAAATTTAGAAGTAACTATATGAGTTGGGGTTAACTTCAGAGATACACTTCTACCCATGGTCTTGTTTCTGCTCATGGCTTTGTCATTTTCTTGTTGATCAGTTTCGTGCTTGACGCTGCCTGACAAATTGTGTTTCTCAGATACCACTGGAGTTGCTCGTGGATGCTGCCTCGCATACTCTCGATAAGTCTCAGGTGCCAGTTCCGATTCATACACTGTAAAAAAGAGAAGACTAAGACTTCTTTAGTCTCAATATCATAAATTTACAAGTAAAATTGTTAATGTTATTACTTGGGGCTCCAAGATATTCGGGATCATCATCTTCTTCGTCCAAATCATCCAAGCTAACACCCCACGAGGGTGTGGTATTATCATCTTGAAGGTCGTTTCCATGTTTCTTCTTGCCACTGAGAGAGTGTCGCAACTTCTTAGCTCTCTCCTTTACTTTTGCGAGAACGGATTTCTTGTTAGGGTAGTTACTGTACTCTTCTTGATCATGATTCTTTCCTAATGTGGGTGAGATGCTTGATGACCACAGCAAATCTTCACCTAATGAACAATATTTTTATGTTTGTCAGCTTTGAAAGAACAATCTCATTTAGTAATACCTATATATTCCATATCAAACACAGTGCAAAAAGCTATTGTTGAAGAGATGAGCATATCAAGCCCTATATCACCCAAGATCATGCTCGAGAATACGAGGTAAGGACACCCTCATGTTCATGTGACACTCCACATAAAAAAAAAAAAAAAAACACGCACACACAATAATCATAAATCCAAGAATAATGAAATTAAAATTTGTGGCACAAATGTTAAGCAAAACAGTTAATGCTTTCAATGAGATGGTGAGAATTACCATGTAAAAGTTGCTCAAAAGTTGGTGAGGTTTGAGTTTTCGGACTTCTACTGTTCTCAGAAGATCTTCGCATCCTATCGGATTGAGACATTTTCTAGGAATTATGGGAAAAAAGTGTAAGATTATTCTGTTGCTGTTATCTGTCTCTCTATGAATGAAATGGGAAAACTTGAGCTAAAAAATGTGTTAATGCACTTCTTTCGGCTTCTTCAATGGACTATAATTGGAAATATCCATTTATCTTCCAACCAAGAGTTTTGCTTGTTGCAAATTTGTGATAGACCAGTCCCTTCTCTGCTTAAAAGGATGGTCTTCCTCTTTATCCTCCTAATTACATGCTATTGTGTCCTAACAATATTTTTCGATGGATGTTCCTTGTTTTAAGGATTTGGGGTACTAGAAACTTCATCTTCATGTCTAGTTTTAGCCGTTACAAAAATTCGAAATTTCTATTTTACAAGTGAAATATTCACAACAATGACAAATTTAACTAATAATTCAAACATATAGTACATATCAAAGAAAAGTAATGGTGACTACATATATTAAACAAAACGCAGGGATACACCCTTTTAGATTTGTACTCTAGATGCAAAAACTAATTTTAGTATGCATGAATAAATGTTTATTAAAAAGTAAGAACTAGAAAAAATATAAAAATAAAATATTATGTGTCTCATAAAGAGAGATATACTTGAATTTTCACTATTTGTTGCGATTTAGCATAGATTTGGCGATTGTAAATTTGTAATGCCATACATGACTTGACTCCATATTGGAAACCTCAAAAGAGAGAGAGAGAGAGAGAGATTCCACTTGAGCTATACTTGTTCTAATGACAGAAGCTGATTTAATAGTCACTCTCTCAACTCTTGAGCAATTTGAGAATTTTATGTCATTTGGTCGTTAAAAATATAATTGATGATGTTCTTCATTATATAATATGGGCTACTTACAGAAATATTTTATGATGTAGACTGGAAACAATGAGGAAAACACGATCAAAATCTCATTGGCGTTCTACTTTATGTTGAATTCGAAGAATGTCAGAAAATAAGATATCAAAGACTTGTTGATTTGCGCACAAATATCGAAAAGTTAGCAAAGAAAGATTTTTGCACATAAAAACAGTAAACACTACATTCATTTGATTAATGCATTTATATTGAAGTAGCACATATGTTGTTTTAATTATATTTGTTTATTGATTAAATTATAGAGTTCGAAGAATAAGTTTTGATAACTTTTAAATCACTAATTATTGTGATTGTGATATGATAACTTAATATCTTTAGTCACAAGTAACATATATATATATATATATATATATATATCCTTGCCAAGGATAAATTAACAGATATTGCATTTTCCAGTTGATCTTCCATTCTAAAATGTGAAGTCGTTTAAACGAATACGTAAATGTCTTGTTGGAGAACCAAACATTGGATAGCCTAACGTAGAGACACACATGGATGGCTATCTTAGTGTCATGTCAAGTTAATATATAATGTTTGATTGTAAAATTGGTCTTTTGACTTGAGTTGATTATAAAACCTTAAATGCAGATTTTTCATATTTTGACTATGTTGAATATCGCCTTGTTAGGTAATACTGCACTATTCGGACATGGTGAAAGACCAATAAAGGATAAATCACTTGTAAATAGTAAGAGCCGGTATTTTGTCTTTGTCCTCTTAAATTTATATAGAAATTCCTAGGCCAAGGTGGAGTTACGATAAGAAATGCTATTTGTACATTACAGTGTACAGATTAATTTATAGATTCATGATATGAATTATATTAACTGACTTCCTTTCTCTCTGTCTCTCTCTCTCTTTTTTGGATTAATAGTATTTGAATATCATTGTGTAAATAATGGTATACATATTGATAAAATGAAAGATTTTTCTCTTCTATGTCATCTATTCCCCCCCCATTATGTACACAATGATGTACAAATAACATTTTTTTTTTTTTTTTTTTTTTTTTTTTTTTTGTCTTTTTTCCTCTTCTTTCCTTCATATTGTCCATTGTACATAATTATGTACAAATAGCGTTACTTTTCAAGTATAACTCGATTATATCAAGATAAGGTTGTGACTAATAACATGATTAAATCAAGATGGATACTTTTTCCATACCTTGCAATCAATTGGGATAAAGGAACTATATTTGTAGTAACTAAACATTTTGGTTAGTCAATGTTCAAATTAAACATCCAATCTCGTGCAAATTAAAACAGCATTTTGTTGAATTCATAAACTTTTCGGATGCAATTTACCATCATTAAAAATTGTACTGTTCAAATTCCCATTACCCAACATTTCTTTCATTCTTCATGCGATAATTACACAAAGCTGATCAATGCATGCATTCAGAATCGGGCCCTGCAGTCAGGAAGAGCTTTACACGCTCAACTCGTAATTAACGGGTTGGTTCATTCCACTCACTTTGCTTCCAAGCTCATAGCGTTCTACACACGATTCAAACAGTTGGGGCCTGCTCGAAAGCTGTTTGATAAAATTCCTAAATCAAATAAACGTGGTTGGGTTGCTCTTATAGGATCCTATGCTTGCCATGGGTTTTATGAAGAGACCATGTCTATGTTTTTCAAAATGCAGATGGAAGGAATAAGATATGATAAAATTGTTCTCCCCAGTGTTCTTAAAGCCTGTGGACACCTCTCTGATTGGAATACTGGAGAGAAGTTACATGCTGTTGTTTTGAGAAATGAGTTTGAATCTGATGCATTTGTGATGAGTGCACTGATTGATATGTACTCAAAATGTACGATGGTTGAGAAGGCAAAAAGGGTGTTTGATGGCATGGTGGAAATAGATTTGGTGGCTTTGAACGCTATGGTTTCTGGCTATGTTCAAAATGGTGTGGTTACAGAAGCATTGGATTTGGTTGAGGAAATGAAAATATTGGGAATGAAGCCTGATGTTGTGACGTGGAATACGTTGATTGCAGGGTTTTCACGAGCAAAAGATAAATTGGCGGTCGAAAAAATCTTCAGCATTATGGATGATGAGGGGGTTAAACTTGATGTGGTGTCTTGGACCTCAGTAATCACTGGTTCTGTACAAAACTTTGAGCACGAGGAGGCATTTTGCACTTTTCGACAAATGTTGAGTGTTGGGTTGTGTCCAACTTCAGAGACAATTAGTGGTATTTTGCCTGCTGCTGCAAATATAGCAGATCTGCGGCGTGGTAAGGAGATACATGGTTATGCCGTGGTAATGGGGTTTGAAGAGAATGTATATGTAAGAAGCGCGCTCATAGACATGTATGCTAAATGTGGGTTGATTTCTGAAGCAAGGTCATTGTTCCAAAAGATGTCTGAAAGGAATACTGTCACCTGGAACTCCATGGTATTTGGCTATGCAAATCATGGATATTGTAATGAAGCAATCCAACTTTTCAATCAACTGCTTGGGGAGGAGAAAAGGAAAGTTGACCACTTGACTTTCACTGCTGTTCTCACTGCTTGTAGTCATGCTGGGATGGTTCATCTTGGAGAAAGTTTATTCCAACTGATGCAGGACAAATTTGGGATTGAGCCAAGATTAGAGCATTATGCCTGCATGGTGAATCTTTTGGGAAGAGCTGGGAAGCTTGATCAGGCTTATGATCTGATCGATAAAATGACCATCGAGCCTGATTCATTTGTGTGGGGAGCGTTGTTAGGAGCGTGCAGGCAGCATGGCAACATAAATCTTGCAGAGATAGCCACGAAACAGCTAGCTAAACTTGAACCTGAAAGTTCAGGGAGTATTGTGCTGTTGTCAAATTTATATGCTGACTCCAATAAGTGGGGAAATGCCACAAAGGTGAAGAAGATGATGAAGAAAAGGAGACTCAAAAGATTGCGTAGTTGTAGTTGGATAGAAGTGGTATGATATAGAACAATCCATCCCTTGGACAGGAAACTAGATTGGTAGTAGTTAGGCAGGACAGTGAAGCTTCATTATTTCATAAATTCCTTTGAACTACATTGGTGTATGCCAACTGGCCTAGATGAGAAGCTTCAGATTTTATCTCCTAAAACGTCATCCTCGATTATCCACTCAATTATCATTGTTTTGATCAGTTTTGAAGCTAAATCAGGTCCAGATTGTACCGTGGACATGTACTTTAACAGAAACCTTCCACATGGCTAGCATTCTCTATCGCACAACAGAATCGTCAATCTCAATGGTTTCCGTTATGAGAAGTGTTCCAATGGTAGCATGCAAGGATGTAATGTTGGATATTTTCAACATCTATGGGGCCACACGTTGTATATTAAAATGTGTGGTGCTATTATTAAAATGATATTAGTCAATTAAAGTGATCCGTTAAATATGTATTGTGACAAATGAGTATTAGATTTCATGAAATTATAGTGTA
>CAIGRN010162469.1:0-10003 GCA_903798345.1 Fraxinus anomala | reverse complement strand
AAAAAAAAAAAAAAAAAAAAAAAAAAAAAAAAAAAAAAAAAAAAAAAAAAAAAAAAAAAAAAAAAAAAAAAAAAAAAAAAAAAAAAGAAATTTTGTTGATAATATCGACAACTCCCGCTAGCAATTAAAGCACCATCTTTAATTGGTCACCGATGACATTGATAATCGCTAGCAATTTAATCCTTATTTAATTTGTGAAGATAAAAATTTAGATTTAATTTAATTTAAAGTTAATAATTAATTTTTTAATCACATAATTAATTAATTTTTATTAAAATCTATTAAAAATTTAATTTTAATATCTGCCAAACGGGGATTAACATTTTCAAACATTCTTTTTAACACTATTTGGTTTCAATGGATTCCCCATTCAACTAATAGGCTAAAGTTGGATTCTTGTCTCATGCACACTCATCGTTTCCACTTGACAGGACACTTGGCAATTGTTATTAATTACAAATAATTGGGTTTCCTGTTCTTTTATCAAGCTTTTCAAGGACACGTGGACACTTATTGTACGTGTAGAATTCCATTATATAAGGGACAAAATTACTAGGATTTAAAAAGTTAGAAAATGGAAGTTGTGACCACGTTTTCATCCATGGCTATTGAATATTTATTATAAAATAAAATTTGAACGATCGAGTTAGTTTTAAAGGGGTTAATAGTAAAATTTCATGTCGATTAAAATTTGGCTACTCAATTCCGCAAATTCCCCATAGTAAATAATGTCCTTATTGAATCGTGATGGAAAATTCCCTAACGAAACGACGTTTTAAGACAATAAAATTTGAAACATTATATATCAAGGCGAGTTTGCAGTCACAAGGATACTTATGAGTGCTTAGTCTGTTGTAAAAATGAGATATTCTTAAATTGTTGTTTCTACGTTTCGAAAAATGAATTTGGCACGTGTTTTTAACTCTACATTGCATTGCACCCGAGATAAAAAAAAAATTCCTTCACACTTGAGATGAGGACATAAACATGTAATCGCATGTATTGAATATCTTGTATAGTCACGTATCAAAACATGAAAAGTAATAGATTTCTCTAGAGAAAGAATGAGAGGGGTCTAATGACAACAAAACTTGGTAAAATCCCATGTGAAATAAGATGCAAATGTTGTTCTATATTTTTTTTTTTCAAAATTCAAGAATATTAAAGGAAACTATTGATTGATAACCACATGGTGTATCAATAATTAATGCATCAAAGAATTTCCCAAAAAATGTATAGTCATTACCATTTTAAGTAAAGAATCCTTAGAAGGGATAACATAGGTGTAATCTCTAGATTGAATTAAGTACACGTTCTTAAGCTTTCTTGGTAAGTTTTATTTTTTCCTCTCTCAAGTGAATTGTATTTTAGGGAAGCACCTCAAAAGCTGAATTCCCATTTGCCCAAGATATTATTTTAAAGTCATAAAGTTATATTCTAAATTCTTATCAACCCAATAATCAAATTCTTCGCACTTTTTTAATCCAATAAGATTGTGACATTTATGACGTGCTAGGAAGAAGAAGTATACTTGACATGACTCGACATTATTAAAGAAAAAAAAGTTGAATGTTTATATTATTGTCAAATTCTACTTTACATGGACGGCTTAAAAGGTTATGATATTGAGGAGATTTAGCTTATGATTGGTTAAAGTTAATAATAATTTAAATCAAAGATAATAATTAATTTTAACTATGTATTTTATGGAACTCACAACTTTTATAAAACGAAATCATACATGGGCTTAAAGAGGATACTGTTCATTATATCGTCATGATTTCACTAAAATAAGATAGAAAAGAAAGGTAAATCAAAACTAACGCAACTAGTTATTGTTGCTCTAACGATAAGTTAAACAGAGTGGCGAAAAGAAATTCATGCGACTGAATTTATTTCTAATATAATCTAATACTGCTTGCTAAACATGTATGTACCGAGTTTAAATTACATGGAAAAATTCAACAGCCTGAATCTCTCAAAAGTGTAGTGGGCTTTTCTCTCTTCTGAAGAAGACAGCTAGCAAAGGTTGGAAAGATCCTCAAACTTGGTATTTTTTTCTCAATGTAAATAGACAACTTTTTACAGCAGGGTCTTTGAAATTCAAAGTCTCTTTCTTGTTCCCTCTATAAAAGCCGTCTCTTAGAATTCCTCAATCAATATCATCACGGAAAAACCAGACAATACATTTTACTCTCAGAATATAGGAGGCAAATACCCTTTTTTTTCTTCTCAAATCGCCATATCGAGGCTTATGGAACCACTTTCTGTAGGGAGAGTTATAGGAGAAGTTGTTGACAATTTCATTCCAAGTGTGAACTTGAATGTGACTTATAATTCCAACAGACAAGTCTCTAATGGCCATGAGCTCATGCCTGCTGTCATTACTGCTAAACCTCGCGTCGAGATCGGTGGAGAAGACATGAGGGCTGCTTATACACTTGTATGTATAGCCTTCTCATATTGTCACATTGGAATCTCTATAGAATGTGTCTGAGAATTAGAAATATGATTTTTCACAATTTGTCTGCATGTTTATAGGTCATGACTGATCCTGATGCTCCAAGCCCAAGTGATGCATACTTGAGGGAACATCTTCACTGGTTCGTTCTTCATCTAAAATAGTCTAGCATTTAGATAATGCATTCTTTGTTACTCAACTCAACTCGACTTAACAATACAATTTATAAGATTTTAGCTACTTTGTTTTTACTGTTCAACACTGTATAGTCTTCCCTACCAATAAGAAATTACTGCACGTTAAGTTCTCAATATATATATTCTAACATTGAATTATGTGATTTTCTTTCAGGATAGTTACAGATATCCCGGGCACCACTGATGCTTCTTTTGGTAAGCTGGAAGCTTCTCAAATCCAAGATAATAATTATCACTGCCGTCTGAACTATTTTCAATGCACTGCTATGTATGATCAAGTGATGCACTAAGTTATAGTGAAAACATAACATGATGTAACACGACATGACATGACACAACGTATATAATTTGTCTGTTCTTTAACACGAGTACTCTGTGAATCCAGGAAGAGAACTTGTGAGCTACGAGACTCCAAAGCCGGTCATTGGCATCCACCGATACGTGTTCGTTCTGTTCAAGCAGAGAGCAAGACATTCTGTAAGGCCACCTGCTTCAAGGGATCACTTCAACACTAAAAGTTTCGCAGAAGAGAATGGCTTAGGTTTACCGGTGGCTGCAGTTTACTTCAATGCACAAAGGGAGAATGCTTGCAGGAGAAGATGAAAATCTAATGAATAATTAATTATAAGCAAAAATAATGTTTCTTTTTGTTTCTTAGGTCTTGCCATTTGTGCTAACTCGTGCATAATTGGTGTTCTAGTGTACTTGCATTCTGCTAAACCCTTTACGAAGTTTAGGTAAATGCAGGGGTCCCACAAACTTTTAGGTTTAGCTCTTGAAGGATCAGATGATTAATAGGGACACTGATACAATGTTAGAATAGGTGTGTTTTGTTGGATTTATGATGGGATTATGAAGTGGGCCCCTCATCTTATGTATCAGAATAATGGAAAATTGTGTTTTGCTGTTTCTAGTTTGCCTTTAATTATCTTTCTTTTGCTTCTATGGTGATTATAATTTGCGATAAGTGGGAGAAAGTTGGGTATTGTTCTTAATCTGGACTTATGAATTAAAATTTACGGTAATCTGGAGTTTGATCAGATACATTTCTCACTCATTTGGCAGTAATGTTGAAGTTAATGAACAATGCTAAATCGTGCCAACGTTGATTTCAGAACCCTAAATGAAATGTTGGTAATAGGCTGGAGGAAGTTAAGGATGCAAATTAAGCATTGAGCGAAAATTTGAAGTATACCTTCACTTTGCAAGACCAGTCGGGAGGGAAAAAAATAAAGGAAAAGAAAAAAGAAAAAAAAGCACATTTATATCTCTTTTGCATGTTTTCATGAATTTGATGTTAAAATTCAATCTTTTTTATTGCTTATTAAACCATATTCCTATAAGCAACTGTTCCTAGCTCTGTTATCTCCCTAATAGCTAACAATTTGATAAAGATGGCACACAGAATTTGAGAAACTGGATAGAGGCTCTTACAAAATTCTCTCTACACAACAATATGGGAAAATCAAAAGAAATCTCTGTATAATTTAGCTTGTAGAAAACAATTAAACAAAGTCAAGAAAAATGCCAACACTCAGATGACATCTGTTATAATCAATCATGTACATTCAGATTTTTTACAAGCTTGTTCAAATATCTAAAGCAACCTACAAAACCGGTCAACTTGTCAAGCCTGAACTAGATGTTCTTGATCATCACCAGAGGATAATAAATAGCAGCAGAAAACCCGATTTTGAAATACTTCAACTTCCGGACTTTGAGACCAGAAACTTGAATCCGAGTATACTCTACTTGAGATAATCTTCTGTTTATAAAAACACGACTAAGATCTTACACAACCGTTCATGCACTTATTTCAGCATTACACTGATGCTCCCTGCTGCAGCTTCTTCTACCCCAAAACATACTCGAACATGTTGTTTTCTCCAATCGTATTCCTTCAGCTTGTACCTGTTCACTCACGGTGGATTGTGAATGACGAGACGGTTCTTCTTGAGTTTCATTTCCTCTGGAATCAAAATTCTGACAAGGTCCTTCATTGCATATGCACAGAGGGATTGCAACAGAGGGAAATGGACTACAAGTAACCGGACAGAAAATATCCGAAGAAACAGAAGCTGCACATTTCTTACTCATATCAAATGAGCTAGAAGCATCTGATATGTCATGTTCTCTGTGGTGAAGGACGCATGGAGTGCATAAGCCAAGTGATTGAGGTAATTTAATTTCCTTTCCTGAGGAACCAGGCAATTTAACAAAAGAGACGATGCCATGTCGGCAAAGAGGACAGGGAATGGAACCAGGAGGCATTAATGATTCAGAATGGAAGTTACTGGTTGAGCAAAGGTAAAATGCACATTTTATGCAGAGTTCGTGTGCACATCCTGAAAGTCCACGGCATAATATTCTAGTAAATAAACATAAAAATCAAGATTTTGAGAATGTTCTAAGGTATCAGATAAAAATGGAAGTCAAATAATTTCTCTTCATCACATCAATATGCATGCATTCAAACTTCGTGCATGTTGTGTTTATCAATTTCGTGTCAAGAAAGTGTAAAACTTCCATCAGTACTCAAATATCTCAATTCCGGGAAGGTTTCGACATTGGGGTTTGCAAGGTGGAGCAGTTTGAAAAACAAATCACAAATAGCAAACTACCAAATCGCAATGAAAAAAAGTTTCTGTAAAACATTATGTAATGTCTGATGCAATGATGAGAGTATAAGAAATATAATTAAAAAGTTTAGAGCAGACTGAAGCTGATAATGAGAGGTTGGCCTAAGTCTAGATATGCAATTCTTACATTTTGTCTAAGAGCAGATCATCTCCATAATATAAACTTGAGGCCTAATTTAGCTCTTGTTTGAGCCCCACTTTTGAGGAAAATAAATTTTGTAATAATTATTTTTTGGAGAATGTGTAGTTGAAAATAAGTTTGAAGAAAAATAGATTTTTGAAAAATGGGACCCAAACAAGGGTTTAGTGTAAAATGAACGGTCATAATTACTGTAGGCACTAACAGTTTCCTCAATACTTTTTTTTTTTGTTTGTCCTCTCACTGTTATTCTTCTATCTTCCTCTCATACAAAAGGGTGTATACTCTCATTTTCATAATTTATCCATTCTAATAGGGCTACAAATCCATCTTCACTTCATCATTTTTCACCATATTCATCTTATATACATTTAATCTTTCAACAGCCTAACCACTCAGTAGTAAAAGCATAGCATGTCTAATATAAATGTTTTGTTGAACTAGCTTTATAACCGTATCTTTCCATCACATAGAACTGATGTAACACTTTTCCATTTCATTCAACCCACCTTAATCCCGTGCATTGCACCATCTTCAAGTTTTTATTAATATTTGAACCTAAGTAACTAAACTATAATATTTTGTGGCAAAATTATCCTCTACAGTTGCTCTGAAACATTTGAATTACACCTTAGTTTATATACTCAAATCACCTTCTACCAACATAACATACTATAACTCCCAAGCATCGAACTTTGTAACCACTACAATTTTAAATATCTTCTTTATTCTTAGGCACCGCTATTTCTGTGTTCATTTGGAATAATAATGTTTTTTATTCACTTCAATTTCTCAATGAATAAGTAATACTAGTATACAAACAGATTACACCAGTTCTCAGAATCCTATTGTCCTACTATTTGGGAAACCAATCATGACCTTGAAAAAAATAGTTATATAAAGCAGTAAAATTGCTAAACAATTGTGTCCTTGATATTATTATTTACATACATTTTAGGTTTTAAAGATCTTAATAATAATTTACACTTAAATTCTTAAGAATAAGGAAATAAATTGAATTACTGTAAAAGTAGTGAGTGCTCATATTTTACCATTTTTAGTGATATGCATGAAATCAAGATCTTTGGTAGTACTGGACATGGGAATGTAGGTTTTTATGATACTGACCATTGACCAAGATAGATATGTTGGATCTTCCCTTTCTCTTTTCTTTTAGGTAATATTCCTTGTCCATTTTCTTTTATTTCACAGTAAATGGAATAATTAAGATATCCTCGAATGCCAACTATAAAATCCCCAATATTACTTTTAAGACAGGGATTGATTGATTGATTGATTGGGCATGACAAGAAGCATTTTCTAAAATATGTGTAATGATTTTATATATGTAACTGGCAAGACTAAATTATGATAAGATGAGAACAAATATATGGCCAGAAAATAGGAATGCAACAATAACCCCCTATCAATGCATAAAGTTATTCACGTCCGTGATTTTTTAATCCCATTGAATATAAAAACAGTTGGTCATCAGATATTTCTAATTTGTGAACGCAAGTTGATTCCTAACACGCACGAATGAGGCAGAACCGACAATTGAAATTTCCATGAAAAATAGGGAGAGGTCAGTGGGCATATTTTCATCTGGGAAAGAAAATAATAATAATAATAATACAAAGTGAAACAACTGACCTTCGGCAGCTACTGTACATGCTCTCTCCAAGCAAACTGCGCAAATCTCAGTGTCATCAGAAACGGTTGCGGAGGACTGCAACCCATACTCTCTGCAGAAATCAGTAATTGACATAACTATCATGAACAAATAGCATTTCCATTAAACATTAAATTATAGTCTTACGTAAAGAATAAGCATGATCAGTTATTTGGGTATATGTAAATTTTCTTAACATCTCAAAATTCACCTTGCTATGTTGAGCACACTCATGAGTGGCAATGATAAATAGTTAGAAGGTGGAAACACTGGGAGGGTCAAGTCAGAATTAGGTGCCAGCAGTGGCTCAAGCCAATGACGCTCCCACATCCTTGCAACATCAATAGGAAGCCATCTGAAACAGAGAATAGGTCTGTTAAGTATCGAGTACTAAAGGTACATACAATGAACAAAATCTAGAAGAAAAAATATCCAGTCGACTTACTCATTGCAGTTCAATGCCAAACGACTGGCACCTCTTGCAAGAAGGATCTGCATAAATCAAAAGGTTCATAATTTCTGACCATGTCGATTGCAAATGTCAAGAAATAATAGACGAGGAATTTCATTTGTTTTCTTTCTCCATAAAGTGTAAATATCAACAAGAAAGAACTAATCGTCACCTGGCAGCATTTTAAATTTCCCCCACAAGCAGCATAATGCAAAGGAGTGCTTCCAGGTCCTAAGAAATAATATTTTGGAAGCACATCAAGTTAAAGCACATAATACATGTTTGGTAAAGTGGATTGGACAATACTGGCTTATTAAGAAAGTAAAACAAGATAAAATCTTAAATATTGTATTGTGTACCACTGTCCACTATTGTGAAAGAAACATTCATAAAGTGGTTCCCAAAAGTATCTTATTATTCTTTAACAAAATAACATACCGATCATATCCACAGATGTTCCATAATGGAATGTCACAGCAGACACATTGGCACGAAGGTCAAGTAGAAGCTGTACACATTCGAAATATCCATTCAATGCAGCCATGTGAAGAGCAGTAATACCACAGTCAGCAGCCTTATTTACAAATTTGGAGAGAGCGCTGTAATATGAAAGATACATTTGAAAGGTCAAAGGTTGAAGCATTTGATCAACTTCAATTAAATAGCTTGTTATCATCTCAAGAATAATGTGATGGAGCAACTCAGCTACAGTTCTTTAAGAGATGATCAAGCTGAAGTTTTAACTAATTCAGTCCTCCAAGTTTGAAGAGCTTAATCAAGTAGGAAGTAGATTGTATTTTATTTATAATCTAATTCAACAATTTTTTTTATAATGATGAATAGAACGCTCCTCATACAACTAAATGAAATGCACAGCTGAATAAAAATATCTGAAACTTCCAAATTGCATTCATATTAGCATTATATTCATTTTTAATCTCATTAGTTCATTTTTCTCTGTCTGAGCTGGAACCACGACTCTCAAACACAACAAAGCCTGTATATCACCGGAACCTTGCATGTGTGATTATTTTCAAAATATCACTGGAACTGCTAAACTTATACATCTTGCCCACAATGAAAACGAGTGAAAATAGTAGAACCAGGAAAACAATTCATTCATCTTTGTTACTCATTCTATTGGACTTTGGGAGTTCAATCATAGCGTACACTTTCCCATCAAGCGTGGATCTACCTAATATTCCAACTATATAAAGGATTTATTAATGAACCCTTTTCTGTGCAAGAGAGGTGTGAGGAAAAACTTGAATTTTAGCTTTCACCGTTTAGTGAATCCAATGAGGGTCAATCACTAAATATCTGTGTGCTTCACTTGTTATATATTATAAGAAGTATATATTAATACGATAGGAGCTGGATTGAACTTTAACATGCCAAAAGATCAGACGAACATGGTGAATGATGCCGAGTCGGATAAAAGCAGAACATACAAACACACATAAACCACAAACCTCAGTTCAGGATTGCTTTTAGTATTCAAGCTATCCCCTCTACCACCATTTGATTGGGCATTTACAGGTTCAAATGGAGCGCTGGGAACAAAATCAGCAACCACTAGTCGCAAACATCTCACATGTCCATTCACTGCAGCAAAATGTAGAGCAGTCCTGCCACTAATATAATCCGCTCTTGTTACCTGAAAGGCAGCCAGTGCATGATATTCAAGTAATCGTAACAAGCTTCTCAAATTGGAAATCGGATATAAATACACAAATTTCCACCATATTTTTCTCTTAAAGGAAAGAATAAATGTTAAAATCAAAGGTAGGAGAAAATGGCTTTTCATTTTTGCTATAATATAAAAAGGGGGGAAAGCAAATGTAAAAGAAAAGATCTCTAAATGGAAGCTTTACATTGCATCTGAAGAGAAGAAGAGTTTGAACAACTTCCCAGTGGCCGTATCGACACCCTTGCATCAATGCTGTCTGCAGAAACCATTTCTAAAACATCTCAAAACTCAGATTTACAGAGATCCAACAATTGATCTTTTATTTCAAGAACAATCCCACCTATTATCTCATATAAAAATTGTATCAATAACACAATCGACCCCAGTCTCCCTTTAAAATTACAAGAAAAAACTGTGTATCCACTTTCACCCTCTAAACATATGTGAAATCCCAGTTTACATCCATAATAAAATTAAGCATAATTCCAGAAATAAGAAGGCAGAGGCAAAATAGTAAAACTTTAGTACCTGCCCACAATAATTTCTTGAATTCACGTCAGCTCCATTTTCAAGCAACAATGCCACAATCTAAAAATCCAAACTTTCACGAATCAAGAACACAACCATAACACACAAATTCAATTACATATATACCAAAAAAATAAATAAAAATTGATGGGTTCTTCAAGAAAGAATCACAAGACGAAATAATAATAAATAAAAAAAAACGGTGGGGGTTGGGGGGGGGGGGGGG
>CAIGRN010162450.1:0-41011 GCA_903798345.1 Fraxinus anomala | reverse complement strand
TCAAATTGCTACACAAATATGGAATTGCTACTCAAGACATGATTCTGTGGATTTATTTTATATTTTGTGTAGTGTCTGCTTATTTTGCCATGACACGTAAAAATCTCATCTTATCTATTGAACTGTTTTGCCAAATTTAATTTAGGTTATGTCTTTTATATCTGGAAAAAAAAAATTCAAGATTCACCAATTTCAAAATTTATATGCTATTTAATACTAAATTAACATTAAAGTATTAAAATTTATTGAATAGTCAAATTTCTTGAATAAAATATTCTCAAAATTTCAAAGTAAACACGTTTTTTACTTTTCTATTTTGAGAAATAGTTTTCCAGAATGATACAAAGAACACATTTTCAGTAATTTCAAAATAGACATGTAAAACACAAAATTAAAAATGAATTTAAAACTCAAAACTAAAAATTGAAATATAGAGAGAACAATCCCTATTGTTTTCTGATCTGTAAAGTTAGTAAAAAGTGCAGTTTTTAAAGTGGGGTTTCACGGAAGCAACAATTCTTAACATGGTAAGGTGTCGAGCACTGCTAAGACACAAAAAAAAAAGTATCATGTGAAGTTTGTCGAGTACACGATTGAAATATCTCAATCTATTAACTTGCTTGACACGAAAGGTAAATAGGAAGATGCCAATAAATCATCCACTTCTCTTGGCCAAGAACGAAATCATAAATTTTGTGGTCTATGAAAAAATAGACCATCTTTAAAAACTTGTAAGAAACCCGAAGTGGCTGATTCTAATAATATCAAGACGAGTGATGAGACAAATACAAGGCATTATGTATAACAATTCCATACAACTACATTCATCAAAGGCTCTCTTATATCGTGTACTTTAACTTCCACAGGATTAAAGGTTTGTCTAATGAAAATTCATTCATATTATAATCCATTCAATTTAACACAAAATAAATGCCGAAGTAATCAATAATCAATACCAGAAATCCCAAAATTACAAATTATGGTGCTCTTCTATTCAATCCCAGTGCTCTCTGGTTCCTCAAGTGATATGATCAAGGGCAGGCAATCACTTGTTCGAGCAATGAAGTTCAAATGGGAGAAGTTGACAAGCCAAAAGTCAAGTTTCGTGATGGGATCGATAACCGAAACGGGTTGAAGCAACTTGATTCAAGCAAAGGAAGACGAAAATTTTCGCCTATTAGTCTTTGGCCGTTCGGGGTCAGTAAAGCATGCCCATGCCTTAAGAAAAGTTCGTTTCAGCATTATGCATTGTGCAAAAAATTTCTTTTTTTTTTGAATTTTTCTTATTTTACTAGGATTCTAATTTATTGCAATCTTTTGTTATTTTCTCTCTCCTTGTTCTTGATTGAACATGTATCGAACTTATCAAATATTGTTATATTTGTGGCATTCAACACTTAGAACTTATCAAAGGATTATGCACCCTTTGTGGCGTTCGCAAATGGAAGTTCGTTGATTTTGTAATCAAGAGGTTATTCAAACTTCATTTTTGTTTGGTTGCTTGGTTCAATAATTTACAGGTCGAGATTCTACCGCCAACAAACTGAATTTGGACTTTCCTGGCCTTTTCAATTAATTCCTCGATTTCCAAGCTGATTCCGCTCCCGGGTTCGCGTCATTTGGTATCAGAGCTTGAGTTCTAGATTCATGTTCTATCTTTTCTTTTGTTTTGAGTCTTTTGTTTTGTTTTTCGTGTCCGTCGTAAAATTTGAGTCTTTGATAAAAAAAAAATATTATTGATATTACCGGGAACTTCCAGCAGCTTAAATTTCAACTTTGAGTCAAAAAAATACTGTTCATGAGGGTACTGTTCACGTCGTTACTGTTCAATTTTTTTTTACTTGATTTATTTTGAAAATTTCCAACATCCTATTATCAAATCTACATTCAAATCTATTTCTGTTCATTCTATTCCAAATTCAAGAACCACTTTCTTGAATTTTCATAGTTCCCATTCAAAGTTTAATTCAAAATTTCTTGAGTCTATCTATTCACAAATCTCACTCTCATCGGGTTGATTTTTACAAGGCTTATTTGAAATTGAGTTCGAATTGTTCTTGAAATTTTTGATTGGAAGCATTGAGTGGAAAAATGCTAAGTGGTAAGATCAATAGAGAGTAAAAGCCAAACTTGTGTGATACACGAGTGAACTTTGGTGATGCAGAAATATTGTAGAATTTAAGATGTCAAATGAGGTGTTACAGCGGTTTGAAAGGATGCTTGGGGATATGAACGACAAACTGGACATGCTGGACAAAAAAGTTGATAATCTTCATCGGGGGCAATGTGCAGAAGTATTCAATGCAAGAAGACAGGGTAAAAATCTTGGTGGAGAAAGTGTTGATCAAAATACTTGCAATAGCAAAACAATATTTCCTTNCGACAAACTGGACATGCTGGACAAAAAAGTTGATAATCTTCATCGGGGGCAATGTGCAGAAGTATTCAATGCAAGAAGACAGGGTAAAAATCTTGGTGGAGAAAGTGTTGATCAAAATACTTGCAATAGCAAAACAATATTTCCTTCATTCAAAGAAATGAGTGATCCAAAGGCATACTTGGCGTGGGAAGAAAAAGTGGAGTTTATATTTGATTCTCATGATTACCATGAGGAGAGAAAGGTAAAGTTAGCTATAACTCAATTTGTAGATTATACTATAATTTGGTGGGATCAATTTCTAAGCGGAGGAATAATGAGAGACATATTGGAACTTGGGATGAGTTGAGAGCTATTATGAGGAAACGATATGCACTTAGTCACTATTTTAGGTATATGAGTGATATGCGTGAAAGAGGGTTTCGAGAGGATCCTAGAAGGTGTGATGGAATTGAGAAGTAACCAACTAGTTTGTTAGTAATATTTCTAGGAAACCAACTAGTTTAGATTATAAACTAGAATTTTCGAAGATTCACGACATGATTAATTCTCAAAATAATCATACCAAGAATGATCGTGTCTATGTAAAATTATGCGTTTTCCAATTTTCAATATTATTTCAATTCTAAACGTTAAATAAATAAAATAATGCATTCTTTGAACTTTATATATTTTTCAAATTTTCATATATATTGCTCAAAATCATAAATATTACATTTAATTAATAATATATTTTTATAATTAAATTAGACACGAACACCGACTTAAAAAAATTTTAAATTTTGTTTAACTCTTTATTGAATTCCAATTCAATCTTTTCTTTTTCATGTAAGTCATCTTATGTGTTATCCGATGCAAAATTATCTTTATCGAGCTCCATTATTTCAACTGAAAAATTTCTATTTCCTCTTTTAAATGGTAATATGTCATTGTTAACTTCCTTCTATTATCACAACCATCAACAATTAAAGATTGTACACTAGCATCACTTGCTAGTAAAGTTGGAGAAAGACCGAATAAGAAAGAGACTCGGACTCAGGTGTAGATAGTTTGCAATTCTTCGAAAAATTTATTTTAATTTTTGATTTTTCTAAGCGTTAAAACCTATATATTGCTGTATATAATTTGTGAGTTTAGGTGATTTGGGCATATTTGATGTTTGTTGTGCTCAATTTGCTCCTTTTAAGTTATAAAAATGGACTGAATTTTGCTAGGCTAATTTTGACACAATTTTTAACACAAATGCGTGCTCATTTTGTTCTTAAGCATACATACAAGGTTAATGAAATGAGTTGACCGTATTATCACGTGTATACTAGATATGCAAGGCGTTTCGAAAATCTCCGGAACATATATGTGTATTTTAGAACACTGTGTATAATTATAGTGGGTTGCATATGAGCTGTGAGCATGATATTAATGACAAACAGTTAGCAATAGTTAACCTTTAGATTAAAATTTGAATTTGTAATTATCTAGATTTAGGATTTGATGAATTTAAGATTATGCGTTTAGTTTCGTTTTTCAAATAACTATTCTTATGAGATTAGGACTCTTCTGCAAAACTCTATTATATTCATTTTCTCAAAGAAAAAATGCGAGGTTATATTTTTCCATCTATTATTCTCATTATGGTCTCAAAGCTTTATTTTTTTAGGCCTCCCTCTCTTTCTTTTCTTCTTTCCTAAACACCTACACCTCACCAGTCGTGCCACCGCCACCCTCCTCACACATCATGGCTGAATCCATTCAACTTGTCCTACCGAATGGCCAAGAACCCGCTAAACCTCTCGCCCTCATTAATTTATCGTCTCTAAACACTATCAAACTTACCTCCACCAAATATCTTTCCTGGAAACTCCAAATTGAAGCGCTTCGTATTGGCTATGATCTCCAAAAATTTATTGATGGATCTTATCAATGCCCACCGGCCACTACCATCTCCAATGACAATACTGCACCCAATCCGGAATTTCACTTCCAACATATAGGACCTTAGGATACTGCTCATTTGTCTAAAGGTTGAGTCACTTTGTGCTCTTCCTCTCGAGAAGGGAGGATTAAGAAAATCGTATCGATTATTAAAAAATGACTCAAATTATCCAATCCCCCTTTCACCCCCAGATTGATATAGGTGATATCGTTGTTCTTGGTTTGCGAAACACCTCATTTAAATGCTAAAGTGCTATTTATGAGAAAAGTCTCAATAAGACATTTTATATACACACATGGTAGGATCGTCCACATAAATCACGATCCATCTAAACTTAAACAATTGAAATAGCGACATCTCGGTGTTCGAGGTGGTGAGAGAGAAACAAAATGAGTGTACGACACAGAGTTGTCGTCATTTAAGTGACTCAATATCTCATGTATCATAATTTGAATGAATGGTCCTACCATGTGTGCATACATGACCTCTTACCAAAGATTCTTTCATAATTTAACTCAAACTTATTTATGTCACTTATATCATTAACTCGCCTCATTATGTAAACATCAGATCCTTTTTTCATTGATAATTTGACATATGCATAATTTTCATAAATGAATATTAACAAAATTTGAAATCAAGTCTTTTTTTCTCCTCTAGTAATACTACATTGAAATAGCTTATCTAAAAACTAAAATTGCTTGTGAGGAAAAACAAATTTATTTATTTTAATTATTTCTTCGACTACATCAATCCTAATCCATTTTTCTTTTGTCTGCTGACATGCTATTTCATTGTACAAAAACTTTGCTCTCACGTTCCCTATAAACAAGAAGATGGCGAGTACTCAATTTTAATCTTAGATTCACATATTCTGTACACATTAATCTGTTTCTACTAGATCATTTGATAATAAGATCACATTTGATGATATGATCAATTATTTTTATTTTTATTTTATATTTTTTCCCCTTTTCTTTTCGACATTAGGTTCTTACTGACGAGTGAGAGTCATCAATCTGATTTTCCTTTTCTGAACTTTTAACGGAACAACCATTTTAGCCATTCACAAACTGTTGTTTTTGTGTGCCAACTGCATGACTGTGCTGTACCAACAGACGGGACACACAAGGATGCTCCTTTAGGGTTAAAGAAAAGGCTATATGGTTCTTGGCTCTTCTGTTGCACAGATGATATATATTTTTTTCAAAACTTGATTGTGCGGTTTTTAAAGAATAGCAGCATTTTTATCGGAGTAAAATCGCAGAAAAAATGAATGCTATATACTGATGACATGTTTGGTAAGATCGATTGGTATTAGTTCAACTCAAACCCATACATACACAAACAACAAAACACAAGGTAAATTAAACCATAAAAGCAAATATTAAGAAACAATACATTCAAAAACAATAACAGAACCGATTAAAAAGAACATTGGTGGAAAAACTATAAATAAAAACTTAATCTAAATAGCCCATTTTCCCAAGGGAAGAGTAGATAAACATAACAAAACCTGGAAGAAAGGCATGACCTTCCCTTTGCCTTTTTGACTTGCCCTTTATGGTAGTTTATACCTACTCAATCACAACCAAAAGGGTGTATATATATGCACAACTTAGTGTTATTGGGATAATCTGTTTTTCTCTTCATCTTCAATGCCTAATACTTGGACACAACTATCCAATTAAATATATAGTCTAGTTCAAGCTGAATGGTTCACCCCACCTCACCTCACTCCACCCCCACCCCACCCCTGCCAAGTTGAGATATGATATCCCCAGAGGGCCAGATACCTTTTCTTTTTCAACGTCTTTACATATCGCCTTTGATTAATAAATGGATAGAAACCAACGTAATTTTTGACGCATTGGCACGTTATATTTTATGATCTTCCTATTTGGTAATAAATGTATTAGGGAAGTATCAAGCTCACAATTGCCGATGGCTTCATTTTCACTCCCAATGAAGATAAACAAAGGAGATAATATTCATTAAAATAGATAGTAACAAAAGGAAGGAGTCCAAAAGAAGAGGGGAATAGTGTGTATATATATTTATATATTCCTCTCTTTATGGATTGCAATCACTTTGCACCACCCACTTATTTTTCAAATGATTCTGAGAATATATTAGTCCAAAGGGCATTAATTAATTTAAGTGGGAGACATTTTGTCCCATTTTCAAGTACCCAAATGAGGAAAAGTAGCGAACACTTGCTCAATTTAATACCTTTCTTTAAATAAAGGAGTCTCGATGGGGAAGTTATGATACTAAAAAATTAAGATAGTGCTATTAGTTCTAACTAAATATTTAAGTTATGGGAGTCATTGATCGTTAAAATTTTGCAAGTGCACCATATGGTAGTCAAGAAGAATATATTGTTTCATCCAGGATTATTTAATGAATCTGGTCATAATTAACAGTAATTCTAATCGAATAGCAAATTTGTGTTTTGAGTAAATTTTATAACTACTTACCTAAACTAATCTAACAAGCAACTAAGAAGCATTTGTAAGTCAATTAAAAGAAAGCACTAAAACATCGATTTTTCCATTATTAATTCGTTTTAACACAATTCAGGACCATGACAACACTTGTTAAATCTTGTCGATTAATATTCCTATTTTGTTCAGCAACCTCTCTCAAATACAATTAAGTTTATCCTCACATGTGACTTTCATATATTTCTATGAAAAATGTGAACATGAAAGACTGCATTAAACACAAGAAAAATCAATTCAAATTATGCAAAGTATAGCTCTATATCTCAATACTTTATTGGATCCTACAACAATTGATACAAGTGTTACAGTCCTTATTCATTCTATCGAATGAAATAACAATCATAAAAAAATAATTCAATTAGTAGCTAATTAATTAAATATTCAAAATAAACAAACCTTGAAATTTATATTAAAACTTCATAATCAAAGGTTTATCTACGTCTTAGTTACTAAAAATTTAGTCGAACATTACAAAGTTACAAGAATCCTTATTTGATGTATGAGACATCACTCGGATAATAGATTTAGGAAGAAAAAGAGGACAAGTCTTGTTTGTGGCCTCTTGTGCTCTCTCTATAGCTTTTTATCTAGTTCTCCTCTTTGCAAAAATTATGTATTGTATATCACGAGAGCTCTCCATAATTGTTGGATGAAAGCTAGTATTTATAGAGCCCAACATTAGGTTAAAAAATTGTGACCTAATTGCTTTCAAAGAAGAGGTTTGGTCAAAATAATGAAACCAGATTCTGTCGAAAAATAGTACCATGAAATTGCACATCTATCTAGGCTGTGATTGCACAGTGTGGTTTTTTTTTTTTTGTTTACTGTTGTTGTTATTGTTGCTGGAACGGACTTTGCGATCACAATCTCTAGATCGCATGCCTCAAAATTTTGAAAAACTCCATTTTGGTCACTTGATTTCTTCCTTCAGTTAGAACGAGTCATTTCTTTGTGCAATTTTAGTCCTTCATATTCTAATTTCATTCAATTTGATCTATGTAATATTCAAATTCTTGATTTGAATTAACTTTTGAATATTTGTAATTTAGTCCACAAACTTTTACAATTCTTCACTTTTTTGCACTTCTTTGGCCAGTTTTCACTTTTTTTTTCATCAATAATCGTTTAAACTCGAGTTTATCCTTCAACAATCTATATTTAATCAAATTAAGTAGTAATTATATTAAATTGGCTCAAAGTATCTACTTTTGAATGTTAGAAAAGGTGTAAAAATTTCACCTATCAACCATTAATCAATCAAACAATGACACATTCTCGCATTTAAGAATGTTAAGATTTAAGTTCTACTTATAATTGTTCGTCGAGAATTTTGAAGAAAAATGAGTTTTGAATTGTATTTTTAGGATAATGTGCAATTAAAAAGTGGAAAAAATATTTTTTGGTATACGTGTAAAATACTTTATTTTGTAAACGTGTGATTGAAAATAATTCTCTAACAAATCATAAAATAAATTAATGGGTATCAAATAGGCACTTGGTTGAATCCTTCTATCAACGAAAGGGTACTTGTTTCTTCATGCGGTCGCTCCCTTGAGAGAGATGATAGATAAGTTAGAAATTTTTAATTAATAAAAGCAAAATTTTAATGAATATTATATTTCAATGTTATATAAATGAACCCTCAAAACAAGATTAATGTTGTAAGCATATATTGTCAGTCGTATAACCAATCAAGTGGACGTGCCGGAGTGGTTATCGGGCATGACTAGAAATCATGTGGGCTCTGCCCGCGCAGGTTCGAATCCTGCCGTTCACGATTTTTCTGTTTTTCCACTTCTTCTAATTCGAGAATAGGGTAAATCGATCACTCGTGTCAACAAATCATACAATCCATTTCAAGAGGCCTCCTTTCACTCCACCCTTCACTCAAATCCTCTATTCGTGCAATATATCTCAAATATTTTCAATCTTTTCCCCATCCTTCAACTTCCCATCACAATATATACTTTTTTTCCCGCACACTGCTTTGATTGTTTTCACCAAAGTGCAACAAGAATCAATCACACTCGATTTTCATACTTGCCCTTTTGTTGTAAAAGCCTATGGTTGTTACAGAATGGGCTTTCACTTAACAAGACCCTTCATTCTGAATCAGTTAAATTTGGGTTTTGGATAGTGTGTTTGTGTGCAATTCACTTGCATGTATATAATGTAAAAATGGGGAAGTTGAGCTTGCATACAAAGTGTGTGATGAAATTTGTAAAGAGATGAGGTTAATTATAATGTGATGATTGATGAGTTTGTTAAGGTTGGCGAGGTTGATAAAGGCCCGAATCTGTTTGATGAAAGGCCTGAAAGAGATGCTGTTTCATGGACGGGGTACGCGAAAATGAACCGGTGCAAGGAAGTTGTTGAGCTATTTGATCATATGGTTGCATTCCAGGCGAAGTTTGATAGTGTTGCTTTGGTTTCAATGCTCCTGGCTTGTGCACAGCTAGGGGATATTGAAAAGGGAAAGATGGTAAATGTATTATAGGGAAGAAAGGGTAAGAACAGATTCATACTTATTACTTGGGAACTAGCTTGTTGGTTATGTATACAAAATGTGGCTGCATTGGCCACTGAGGTTGCTATGGAGGTTTTCAAGTCACGCGACAAAAAGAATGTGCCTTTATGGAATGCAATGCTTATTGTATTGGCCATGCATGTCCTAGAAAATTTATTACTTTGGCGGAAGTTGGTGTAAAACCTGATGGGGTGCCCATTTAGCAGTGTATGTTGATTGCAGCCACTCGGGGCTTATTGACAGGGCAAAGAGGAAGTATAGAGACATAGAGTGTTTTTGGTGTCCAACAAGAGCTGAAGCATCATGGGTGGATGGTGGATGGCAGATTTGCTCGGACATGCAGGTTTGATCAAAGAAGCCATGGAGATGATCGAGGCAATGCCAATGGTAAGCGATGTGCTTGTTTTGGGAAGTTTGCTTTGAAGATGTAAATTACATGAGAATGTTGAGGTTGCACATGTGCATATTAAGACTTGGGATTCTATTTTAAAATCTTAAGAGAAGTAATACAATTCCTTATAAATTGATTTATGTTTTCATCTATATTCGATGTGAAATTTTTATCACTTGACATTTGTCGCAAGATGTTGACTCGTTTGAGCAAACTAATCTTGAAATCGTTGTGCTCATTTTTTTAGTATTAATTGGATCGATATTGCTCGTTAAAATTTAATGGGGTTTGATATTATATTAAGATTTGAAGTTCTCAGTTCCTTATAAGTTAGTATATGTTTTCATCTTTATTCGATATGAGATTTTTATCCCTTAACAATGTAGCCAAGCATGTGATCGAGGTAAAATCTGAAGATGGCCGGGTGCATTCACTATTGGTTAATGCATATGCAAATTCGCAGCGATGGTACAATTTGTTGAAGGTAAGAAAAACGAGGGATTGCAAATTGGGAATCAAGAAAAATGCAGGGTGTAGTTGTATTCAATTGAATGGGGGTGAACCGTGAGTTTCTTTCAGGAGATTCTTTGCATCCTCACACTGATGACATATATATTGTTTTGAATAAATTGGAACACCACCAATTTGAAGCATTTTAGAGATCGACATCAGTTGTTGACTTGATGCCCGTTTGAGTTTCATTAAAATAAAATTTTGAGAAAAAAATATATTTTGAAATAGTTATTTTTTGGGGAATGTATGATTAAAAGGTAAGAAAAAATTTGAATTTACGTGTAACAATATTTTATGAGGGAATATATAATTGAAAATGAGTTTTAAAAAGGATGCATTTTTGAAAAAATGGAGCCAAAACATGAGCTAAATTTCTTATTCTTTAACGAGTAGGCATTATTGGAGGGCAAGAATCAAGAATAAGCTACGTGAGTTTAGGGCATAGACATTACTGGGAGGAGAAGAATCATGATTTATAAGGTGAATGCTACGAGCTTCCAGAACACAATAGGACCTTTGTAATGCTGATTATATTTTTACAAGTGTTTCAACGAATTTGATTAGGAGGTTCAATGGCTAAAAAAAGAGAGAGCTGGTGAATACTTTTGCCTGTGTAATTCTTATAGTAACGAAAGACTTGCCAAAGCTGAAGTACAAATATAGAAAATCAAAACCACCAGGAAATTAATCAGTCTATGTCATGGTATGATAGTATTTACACAAATTTATCCAAAAAAGTAATTCAAAATTAGTTCACTTCGAATAATTGTTATGAAGAAACTCATCTCAATTCCGGCTTAAGGGGATAAAAGGGTTTCATCTCAAAATAAAAGCAAATACATCTCTCAGTGTTATTATGCCTTCAATATGTCGACTGCAGGCATCAATAACAATTACGCGCCGCACATCTGAAAGAGACGTTATAGAAAGTCTAATGTGCATTTCATTTTCAAAATGGAGAAGAAAAACTTTAAAAAATATTTACCTGGTTCTGACAGAAGTTCCATCACTCTATACAAGGAATCGAACCGAGTGCATGTCTGGTATCGATGACGGCCTAATGCTTCACCAGTAGCATCCAGTGCCTGCATATAATTCCTCTTTTAGCAACTACAAAACGAAAACATTGCTGGCTGCAAACGTACATCAAAATTCTCTTGATGGTGATGGTGTTGGGTTGCAACATTCTTCTGTTAGTGCACATTCAAGAGAGAGACGTCATAATTCTCGTGCATGCAATCTTGCAAATGCAACTGATGTAATAGAAGTTTTACCTCAACAGTATGATGTAAAACAAAATTGATAGAATTTTCGCAACCTGACTATTTTCTGTCCAACCTGTCTGTTAAATGTTTCTAGAAGTTGCTAGAGGAAAGACGCCAGAAGAAATATTGGTATTGTACATGAAATAGTCAAATTTATTCGGCATTTTACCAAGAGGAGGAAAAAGTTTCACACCTATGAAATGCAATGAACGCACAAATTCTTTGTTATTAGCCAGGCAACTTCTTTTGCAGCAGAATACTAGGAGCATGTCTACTTACTTTTGAGTGAGAAAAGCTACCGTTAAGTAAATTTTAGTAATTCCTACCAATTTATTTCCAACTTTGACCAATAAAGAAATGATTTATTTAAGGATTTACTTGCTCACTTATGATAGAACTTCTAAAGCTTTAGTTAAACGTGCTCTGAAAAATACATCGCGAAAGGAATGAGGGTGTAATTGTCGTATTTTTCAGCCATTCCACATAATATCTTATGCTGATTCTTGCAAGTACTTCACCTAATACCCACAGATATATTCAATACATCCATTGCCATTATTCAATCTCACAGTGCTCCGATAATATATATGGGAAATAGAACACTTAGGTAGATTAACAACAGTCGAGTAGGACCCACCTGAGACATCATTATCTCATCAAGTTGGATGCGGATATACATGTTGTCTTTTGCCAATGAGATGATATCACTGCATAAATATGACTACAAACTTACAAGAAACAATATGGCAGGATATTAAACTGGAAAATATGAGTGATAAATGTTTGAAGATCCAATAAACAGACATCCATTACCTTCTAGAGTACACACTTACAATGTTACCCCCGTCATCAAGTATAGGCACTGAACTTATTTGAGCTGAAAAACAAAAAAAAATGAAATAAGACAATCAATCATTACTGTGTTTGAGGTAGAGTATAAACAGGGTCAAAACCTCATTTCTAATCAAGAAGTTGTACAGAGCATAACTGCGCAATATAAGCATAAATTTATCCAGTCTTATTCAGTTCTATCTACCTTACGCAGTTCTATAGCTCCCAACTTTTTATAGCTATTGGGTTCTTGTGAGTCCACAGTTTCGTGATCCCAAATTCAGGATACACTTAAATTTGACCCCTAGGTAGAGTTCTTCCACTTCACTAAAGAGGCTAGCTTAGATATTGCAAGGGGTGAGAGATTGAAGGACTTGGAACTTGAGCCTGACAATATGCTGGCTAATTGTCATGGCAGGGAAGAAAGGAACACAATAATAGGCAGGAGTTCTGGAGATCCATAACAAATATATCATATCAACACAGAACATTTTTCAAGGACACGTCACAAAAGTTTTATTTACTCTGCTGCCAATCCTATCTCAAACCTCAGAAGTGACTTTGTTTGGCATCTCAGCACATGTTCTGCATAGTCATTTAGCACTCAAAAGTGCTCCAACTTATGTCCAGGGTGACCAATTCAAAAGCATTACAGCAAATAGGCTTAAAAAAAATATTTCCGCACCAATGTATTATATCGAGCTAATAATCAGAATGGTCTGTACCCTTCGATTCTAGATGTTTTGCTTAATCAGCAGAATTCTCAGAAATTTCAGGAAGGTACTTAAAATAACCGATGTTTGTGTTTAAATACTGTCTTCCAAAAGCAAGAGAAACTCCATATTTGACCAGAAATATGGCGTCCAGTACTGACATCTCGAAAGAGAGAAGAATCGTGTGAAAAGGTGATAGTGGAAATTCAGTTTAAGCATGGTTTCAGTCATCTGGATTTTCAGATCATTTCATGCATGCAACAATTGCATACACATGGATGAAGTCATTACACACCTTCAAGCAATAAATTAAGAGCAGAATCAAGAGAATCATTGGTTCGTAATGTCAACAACGGACGATCACTCGCTCTTCCAACTTCTCTAGCCCAGGTACCTAATGGAAGGTAACCAATTGGTTGCTGTAGAAGCGGCAGATATCCAATATGGTGTTTAAAATGCCTGCATACGTCTGAGATGTATACAGCACCAAAAAAAAAGTGTAAGCAGGTAATAACATGTAAAGTTCTAGGAGAAACTGATAGTTGAATAAGTTCACAACGTTTTAGTATTTCAGAGAGGCAAGCTACGTGTAACAACTGAGGACAAGATCCATCTTTTGCTGAATGTACGATGGGAACTGCAGAAATCTTATTATGTAGAATTCTTGAAGCCAAGCCTCCCAAAGATTCATCAGGACCTGCCTGTAGGTTGCAAGAGTAATAGGGGAAAACTTTTCAACAATGAGATTCCCAAAGTTACCAACATGTTGACAGGTACAACACACACGAGCATCACATATGAGTCCTTTTTTTTAAAATAGTGTTTGAATCTGTTGCTTTTCCTTGGTGGGGGAATTATGAATAGATGAATAGAGATAGCAATTTCATCTTTGCAAGACAAACACCAAGGAGCCAAGCAGTCCTATAAATTCACATCAATAAGAGCACTTACTTGGATTAACGACCTTTGCTGAAGTGGAACCAAATCCTTGATCATATCTCTATGGTGATGAAATTTTCGGTGTTTCCAGGCAGAAATCGTGTGTATATCAAGATCTTCATTGGTGAACATGGCACGATTTCTGTGAAGCTGCAGAAAAAGGGGGTGTCATCTCCAGCATGCAATTGGCTAGAAACCAACTGCCACTTGGCATCATTGATATGTTAAACTTAAAACTAACTGAATTACCAATATTAATAGCACACTAAGTTGTAAAACTGATTGAATTTTTTTTTTTTTTCTTTTTTATTGGGCTGATTTACTAGCCAGTAACCTGTTTTGCTTGGTGGGCCGGGATGGTGATGAAATTTTCGGTGTTTCCAGGCAGAAATCGTGTGTATATCAAGATCTTCATTGGTGAACATGGCACGATTTCTGTGAAGCTGCAGAAAAAGGGGGTGTCATCTCCAGCATGCAAATGGCTGGAAACCAACTGCCACTTGGCATCATTGATATGTTAAACTTAAAACTAACTGAATTACCAATATTAATAGCACACTAAGTTGTAAAACTGATTGAATTTTTTTTTTTTCTTTTTTATTGGGCTGATTTACTAGCCAGTAACCTGTTTTGCTTGGTGGGCCGGGAATGCTCGACTTAAATTCCTAGTATGGAAATAAGTATCTATATGTGAGTTCTCCAAAGAGAATGGGAGTCTCTGGCATCCACCAATAGTTCGACGTAAAAATCTCGAGCAGTTCTAGTGAAACAAAACTCCATGTGAGCATAAGTTTGTGACTGTACAGGAGACGAGAGGAAGGCAAAAGCAAGATTGTGTTAAGAGTATAGGACTGCTACTCGAAAGAATTCGCACGTGGCTCTTAAAATTTTGAGTCACGCTTCTTTCATACGAAAAAAGAATGATGAAATGGACACACTTGTGAATATTTACATCACAAACACTGTTTCTTGGCTTCAATACAACTGTGACTCATTTTACTATCTGGCTTCACCAAGTTAAAGTCTGATGGCAATTCATTCATAGCAGTTCTTGAAACGTGAATTACCTCGAGTAAAATCAACATGAAATCTGATGCAGTTAGCATTCCTGCAATCTGTCCATGATGCTCATCCCATAGAGGCACGATTGCAAGCCCCTAATGATAATAATGATAAGAAATTTAGTCTAGAAACTTGTGAGCCAGTAAAAGGGTAACAGATGTTAGAAAAAATATTAGTGAGACTTAAGGCCAACATATACAAATTAATTTATGCATAAACTTGTCATTTAGATGATTTCTTATACAAACAATAGGAAGAACGTAGTAAGCTCGTAAAGTTATTATATAACATGGTATGTAATTTTTCCCAATTCTTTCTATTGACATCAATGCTATATTAGGTGACAATTCCTGACGTATGTGATTGTTTGCTAGAGTAGCATCTTCCACATGACTTTACAGTTAGACACACTAAAAGATATAGGAACCTGGGTATCAACTACACTACCAATTTTCATGAGACAAGACTAGAAACCGTAGCTGAATTTCACGAGTTAAACAGCGACCTTGAACTATACACCTAATAAGCGTCTGATAGTAGACAAATTTAATCAAATTGACTACTTTCTCAAGAATCACATGTCGCAGTATTGAAAAGCATTACCTCGAATGATATGAAAATGTGCAATATGTGACTTGCCTTAACAAATAGGTTTCGTAGGAAAAGTAGAGGAGCCAATGGAAACCAAATTCAAGATTCCACTGGGTGGGTCTGAAATGCTAATACAGGTGGATGAGAATCACTGAAGATTCTGATTTCAGGCGTATATAAAATTTATATAACTTATAGAAATAATCACATAAAAGTGATAGACAAATTATATTTTAATTCCAATAATCCTATAATCAAGTAATAAACCAAAATATTTAGTACATATTGATGTTACTGGAGCAATGAAATCTGAATAATGATTAGCAAGTAGAAGGATGAAGAAAAAAACAGGTTTTATTGATAAGAATGCACAACAAAAAATAAATTTTAATGTACATCTCTTCTAAAAAAATTTCCACTGAGATTGCATCACTTCTATGAATAGTAGCTTCTTTAGATCTTCGCAACACATTCCCCAACCAAGTTGTCTTTTACCTAAATTTATCCTCAACCCACCGGTATTAATGTTTATCCCGGGCTAGATCATTTGTGAATAACATGCAAGGTTAATTTTAATCTACCTCTCCCTTTTAACCTTTCAAACCTTTTCCACTAAAATTGCGTCACTCTTGAGAATAGTAGCTTCTTTATATCTTTGCAATACATATCTCAGCCACCTAAGTTGCCATTTCCCAAGTTTATCCTCAACCTGAGTCAACTCCATTTGATCAAATATGAATATCTTATCTTGTCCGGTCTTGTATAGTCACAAATCCTAAATTTTCATTTGTACTACATTCATCTTAATGTCATTTTGTCATTTGACAACCCAACCCTAAATACCACATAGCATAGTCAATCTAAGAATTGTTCTACGCATAACATTTTAACCTTGTAGGATCATTATGTAGCACTTCTCCATTTCATCCAGCCACTCTAGACTTATACATTAAATCATCTACAAGTCATCATTCCTTGTTAGCAATCGAACCTAAATACCTAAAATGATCTATCTTTAGGACAACAAAATCCTTTATAGCAGCTCCATTATATCCTTGTTCTTTCTTTATGTAAAGAACATTCTATTTTAGAACCCCAAAATTTTATAAGTTCTGTCACATAAAATTTATTTGCTAATTGATAGAAATGCAATGTCTAGTCTAATTATTATGCAAGTCAATTTGTTTTGCTCAAAAGTTAATTGGACCTATACGCGTATTCTTAATAGTTAGGGACCAAAATGAAAATAATTATTAAATTCCATGTTTTTATTTATTTGAGCCAAATAGTTAATCATTGAAGGGGAGCGATTATAAAATTCTAACATACAATTTAACCCCCTCCTACTCTAGTGCTAAAACTATATTATCAGCAAATAATATATACCAGGAAATCTAATCTTGGGTATATCTTGTAAGCTCACTCATGGCTAAAGCTAAAAGATAGATCACGACAGAGAGATAATGCAAGCCTATAGTAATAACAAATTCCCTACAACTGCTACTACTACACATTAAGCTCATAATTGCTCCATCATACATATTCTAATATTTATGCGCCTAATAGAAATTCTTTTTTCTTTTTAGCACCAATCCCATCACTTTCCTCAGCAACCTGTCATGATTTTTCTAAACAAATAACTACCAAATGCATATCTTATTTCTTCTATTTATACTTTTCCATCAATCTCCTAAGAAAGTATATGGCTTCCATAGTAGATATCCCAAGCATAAAGCCAAATTGAATCTTCAAGAGCTTTGAGTACACCTTAATATATGCTAGGTCTTCCTTATCCTGATTATGCCATGGCATACAACAAAAGGTTCCACGAGGAATATTGAGTTACTAGAAATCATACACAGATATTTGTCTACCATTTCCCACCACGTGCATGGATGGTCAGATGAAAAGAAAAGGCACCGCAGCTTTTGGTCTTTCAAATGACCATAATTGACGTTCATATTAGTTTCCTACAGAAGATGTGTGACCTATATATTTAGCCCCAAATTACACACTTTTCCATATCTTCGCAAACTTGGTGGGAAATGTGTGTTTCTTTCATTTAACTTTCGGACAGATAAGTAAAACATTTAATCCTGTTTATATGACATTTCCAGTAACTATATGACCCATAGTTATAAAACCCGGCCTGGCCAGGCCCGGGCGGTTGGACTAGAAAACTGGCGGCCCGGACCCTTGACCGGGCCGGGCAGATTAATTTGATAAAAATGATTTCACTCGGTCAAAATTGGGCTTTGACCGAGTTAACCGCTCAGCCCGGTTTAATTTGATTTTGAAATCCTCTTACAAAATTTTTGAGTTCAAGGGAATTGAACCTTGGACCTCTAAGAAAAACAATGGGTTCCTCACCACTTGAATATAAAGTACTTTAGTATTACTTATGTGCAATAACTTATATTTATCTAATGAATTATTTATAGCTTTTATAAAAATATTCTTTTAAAATGTCCAACATTTTACTTTATTTTATAAACCTAAATAATTAGTGAAAAATAAATTAAAAATTTTAATTTTGCCACTAAAAAAATAATTTATACTTTATATTTTTTGTAGGTTTTTATGCACCGGATCACCAGTTGAACCACTAACTCATTGACCCGTTGCATTGTACGGGTATGTGTTCGGGTACAACTATGATATGACCAATCAAAGTAGTAAAATATTTATAATTCTAGAACATGTCACCAAACTAGTAGAGCCACCTGGGGGGGAAAAAACCAAAACAACAACAACTAAGAAACTTTTACCTGGTCAAACATGTCACGGAAGGCTTGTTCCACAGCCACTTCAACATCAAATACAATGACCTACTCTTTGAAAAACTATCACAAACTTAATAGCCATACGAAGCATATTGGGATCACAATCAATGCAAATGTCTAAGAGGAAAATAAATAATTAAAAATAAAAAAGTGGCATTCAGACCTTGCCTGAATATGGAATCAAATCATATGCTCTAGAAGATGACAAATGCATTGATAGAAGATTACGAGAAACGTCCATCTCACCATCTGATAATTGCAGAACTGGCTCATTAACTGGGGCGCCTAAAGATGAACCCTGGTTGGCACAACCAGAATAGGTTGTAAATTTAATTGCATGAATCTATATAACAGGATGAACTAACATGCATGACAGGGGGTGTAATTATGAAAATTAAATTAGCACGACATACAGTGTAAGTTAAGCACTGACCACAAACTCCATGATTCTAGCATTATCCAAGTTTATACTAGCCCGAAAAGCTTCAGCAGGTAAATTTGGAGACACGTTATCTGCTCCCTTAACTAAAATTATATTGTTGATAGTTCCATACTCATCCTGAGCACAAATCTGCTGCTCATCCACTCGCCACATACCATCAACAAAAAATTTGTACTGCATTACAGAAAATTGTCCAGAAATTAACATATTGCAAAGAAAAAAGGGGTGATTTCTTCTATATTCAATCAGAGAGAGACACATTTTTCAAAACTAAGAACTGAAAATGTGGTACATGATGAGAATCAACAATAAAAATGGCTATCTAAAGCTTGAGTTATTATACGGCCAATTTACCACTTTGTGCAAAACAATATAATTAACAAAGAAAACCTTAATTTCAAGTGCCAAAATTGCAACTTTTGTTTGAAGGCTTCAAAAATGCTTTCTAGACACATTCACTCGTATAAATCTCATATTGCTTAAAATAGCCTGTCGAGCTAGTAGCCTAGGCTAGGCTTTCCACATAATGCCATGCCAATTAATTTTGGCATGCATAGACACACTACTATCTCATATTTTTTTGTTGATGGGTTATTCATGTTTTTACTTCACATCTCAGTTATTGAATGTAATATATAGCCGCCCAAGGAGAGGCATTCTCATAATGCTATGCCATAATTATATACCTGATGATAACCAGGCGGAAGATCAATAATTCTCTGGAAAATAGAAGCCGAACCCTCCACTAAAATCATTGGTATCTTCTCAGTCCAACTGCACCAATATCATAATTCATAACACCATCATGTATCCAATAATGCAAGAAACACACTATTGTCACATTATAACTAAAAGAGAGAAAAAAAAAAAAAAAACAATACACGAAAACCATTCGTTTAAGGTACCATATAATGGGACTGAACTGCAAAAACTAGACATCTATGCCTGGCACGCCCAGGCCACCGGGCTTAACAGCTTTTAAATTTTCCGTTTCTAGTTAATTGGGCAACATGATCTTTGAAACTTGGATGAACGCATTAAAAGTTGCTTTTCAGAAAGTAAGCTTTGTTAATAAAATAAGCAACTTTTCATAAAATTAACATCGCTGAGCTCAATAAGAACTCGGCCTGTGGGCCGTAGCCGGGCAAAACAAGGGTTGCAAACCCACTATCTAGTCCTCATAGCAAGAAAATAGTTAACAGGAAACAGAAAATACCCATTGAAAGAGCCACAAATTGAAACCTGGTGACCTCCATAGCGCCATGTAAACGGTGTGTGTACCATCTCCTTTCACAATTCACAAATATCGACCCACAGTGCATATATATACAAAGAAAAATATATATAATATTATAATAGAACCATCAAGTAAAGCTGTACTCCAAAAAATTAGACGATGTAAAATCCGCCAGCTAAAACAAAAAAAAAAAAAACCAAGAATCAGAATACAAAATCTATCGAGATTTTCGTCGGATTCCCCGAGAGGATGGGGTTTTGTATATATATGCAGAAAACGGGTCAAGGTGAAAATGGAAGTGTCATGTAAACGGTTTTGTCCATAGTGGAGAAAGTGTTTGACGTACTACGAGCTGTCGATACGATGATATTGTACTCGTACCAAACAATTTTGGAGGGTGGCTTTTGGTTTTTAGTTGGTGGCTTTTGCTTTTCTTCTGTTTCTTTTTAATTTTATTTTAAAATTACAAAGCTATTCCAATCCGCATGCCTGATGGGGACGTTTGAGCTCCATTATTTTTTAAGAATATATTTTAAAATATTAAATTGATAGAGAATATGTAATTAAAAAAAATAAAAATTTATTTACGTGTAATATTATTTTAATAAAAAATGTGTAATTAAAAAGAAGAGAGAAAGATGTATTTTAAAAAAAAAAGGGAATCAAATATACAGGTATGTTTGGGAAGTGTAGATTTGAAAGGAAATGAAAGATAAAAAGTGATAATACTTGTAAATCCTATTAAGTTCGTGGTTGGTAGAAATGAAAATTCATATTATAATATAAATTAAAGTCAACAATTAATTTTAATCACACATTTAATAAATTTTTATCAAAATTTACTAAAAATATAATTTTAATTCTTACAAAACATGGTTTGACTAAAAATATTTTATAAGTTAAAAAGTGTTTATGAACACTTCCAAAATATGTGCTAATGTAATGAATTTTATTCAATGTTATGTTTTTTATATACAGAAAATTTCATAACTAAGATGTTTAGTTTTATCTATTTCAAATTTAAAAGATAATTTTTAAAATTTAAAATTTCAGATTTTTTAAGGTTTAAAATTTCAAATCTCATATTTTTTTAAATTTTATTTATAAATAAATAAATTAAATATATATTTTATTAATTAAATATATTAATGTCACAATTCCATATAATTTGATCACAAATTCTATATAACTTGTCACAAATCACAAATTTTACATGTCTCAAATTATTTTACGATTATAATTCAAAAATTTTATAGGTCACAATTTGTTCATCGGTCACAAATAAAAAATTGAAACGTCACAAATTATTTTACGATCACAAATAAAAAATCTTATAAGTCACAAATTATTTTACTGTGACAAATAAATAGTTTTATACGTCACAAATTATTTTACGGTTACAATTCAGAAATTTTATAAGTTACAATTTGTTCTTCGATTACAAATAAAAAAATTTATACGTCACAACTTATTCATCGATCACAAATCATAAATATTATAAGTCACAACTTAGTAGATAGTCACAAATTGTCAAATTATCGATCACAAATTAACAGTTTTTTAGGTCATAAATTATTTCTTGGTCACAATTTATATTTTTTATTCGTCACATATTTTTTATCAGTCATAGATTAACCAATTTAATGGTCACAAACGACCAAATAATCTGTGACCATCACCAAAACTTGTGACTATCACATCATCACTATATCCAACGGCAACATCGCCACCGCCGCCGTCAGAACCACCCCCACCATTGCAATCGCTGTCGCACCACCACCACACCACCAAACACAACCTAACGACGCCACCACCACCAACACAACCCAACAACATAACATAGATGCATAGCCACCAACACAGGCAAAGCCTGACAACCCAAAATCGAAGGATAGCCACCACGATCAAAGCTAAGGCCACCAAAGTCGTGTCGATTCCATCTCCGTTGCCAAATCCGACACCAAAACTACAAACACCACCCATCTACTCACCCCCGCCACCAGTTTTCTCCCCATCAGCACCTGCCCAATCACTTCCACGATCGAAGCTAATGCTACCAAGGTTGTGCCATTCCAATTCCATCGTCAAACTCGACACCAAAACTAGAAACACCACCGATCTACTCACCCTCGCCACCAATTTTCTCCCCACCACCACCTATCCAGTCACTTTTACCACCCAACAACGTTCGCCGTCGACGATGATTGATTACCGCGCAACATTGGAGATAAGTCATCAAAGAAGAGAGATTGCGTCGCTACCCAAACCATCGCACACGACCGACCTTGCAACGACGGCCTTGCGAGGTCTTCGAAGACGACGACAGGAAGAAGAGAGAGATGCGATAGAGAGATAGGGGAAGAAGAGAGAGACGACCGGAGGAGAGAGAAGGAGAGGTTAGAGAGAATGAAGATCTGATAAATGATTTTTTTATTTTTAGGGTTTGGGTAATTTAATTATAATTTAGATAGAGATGGATTAATATATGATTTTTGTATCTGAAATTTGAAATTGAAACTTTAAAAATCTGATTTTGTGTAATTTCCTCTTTTTTTATACTGATGTTTTATGGATGGTGTGATGCTGACAGCTATATAGACTTTTTTTGGGGTCGTGATTATGATTCAATGCTTGAAAAAAGATGAGGTTATCTTAGTTATACACCAATGATCAAATTAGTATATATCAAGAAAGAATATATACACACACACACAGAGAGAGAGATATATATATATGTGTGTGCGCGCGCGCGTGCATAAATTGTATATGAAGAAATATTATGTGAAGTGTAAATGTTTCCAATCAGTTAGTGATAATACATGGGGATCAAGAGCCACACATGATGCTGCTTCGTTGATGGGGCGGATGGATTCATGCTAATGGAATATGCGTGACAATTCCTCAACTATCAAGTGATCTTGCACGTTATCGATCTAGTCATGCTTGTGATTGTCATCAGCCTCAGCTTGGTGCGAAATAGCACACAACTTTCTACATGAGAAAATATTACAGTCATGCTAAGATCCAGATGGTTTCCATTTAATGTGCCTGACATAGATTATTTTAGCACCAGGCACTTCGATCTTTATTTATTGATTATCTTCCTTCCTAAACTTTAGATCTTGAGGAGGTGGATCCATTTGAAATCAACTAAAAACATCTTACTTCATCATAAATTTATTGGCCAAACAAAATATTTAAATAAATCACAAAATTATTATAAATTACATGCAATGCACATGTTCTCAACTATTACTATTAATAAATTTAGTGAATAAAAAGGAGAGAAAATTTTCATTTCATTTGATATCGAGTTGGGAGTTTAAATTTAAACTATATCCACGAACTAACATTAAGAAACAACAACTTAACGATGTTAATTATAAAGAAACAACTTTATAATAATAACAGGGAGGGCCATCCCAGCCGTTACGATTTTTTGACAAAATAGACTATTATTACACCTTAATGGTAACTTAGACAAAAATTATCCACAAAGCAGCCACTACCACAAAATTTCAGCTCTTGCACTTGGATTTTACATGAATATGAAACTCGGATTTGATTGACTAACGTTACGGATGTAATAAGCTCCACATCAGCCATAAATGACCCCATTCCATGTTCACTTGTTACTAAACAAATATTTGCACTTTGACCTCCAAAGCATTCGAACAAAAAATGCTCCCCAATTACTGAGGCTCTCCTTATCGCGGGAACGTAGACCCTTCATCAATTGGCTAAATGAAATTTGGAAGCCTCGTCCTAACAGTGGCATTAAAGGCATCTATTTGGCCTAAGACATAGATGGCGTTTAAGTACGAAAGTAGACACAGTCGACGTAAAACTTCAGTGCAACAAAATCATGTGTGCGGATAATGAATTTGAATTACATAACAAATGTCACTAAAGTAGAAACCTCGAAGAGAATCTTGAAAATTGAATTTGATCGTTACTTCCAACATAATAATGAGAGTATGTCAATTCATAAAAATGATCAAAAGGGTCCCAAAAATTGTCTATAAATAGGGTAACTCGCACAACTAATTGAGATGTTGAAAACTTAAGATTCGATCTTCCACATAAAAAGTTATTAATTAATTGGCTAAATGAAGTTTGGAAGCCTCGTCCAAACAGTGGCATTAAAGGCATCTATTTGGCCTCAGACATAGATGCCGTTTAAGTATGGAATCAGATACAATCAATATAAAACTTTAGCACAATAAAAGAATAATATTATTCATCCCAGTGGGGTTGGGACATCAGTCTAGGTGTCATATTTAATAGATCCAATTAAGTGAATCACATGGATCTATCATTTAATGACACACATTTGTCACGTAAACTGATACTTGACCCCAATATGAATGAATAGCATTACTCGCAATAAAATCATGTGTGGACATAATGAATTACATAAGAAATGCCGCTAAAACACAAACCTCAAAAAGAATCTTGAAAATTAAATTTAATCATTTCTTATAACATAATGATGAGAGTATGTCAATTCATAAAAATAACCAACTAATTGAGATGCTGAAAATTTAAGATTCGATCTTCCAGACTCTGAAAAGTTGCCTTGGATCATTATATATTAATTGATATTTTTTGAAAGAGTGAAAGTAATAAAATAAAAAAAGAGGAAAAATATTGATCCATATTTGTTTAGGGAAAAAGTAATACAAAGAAGAAAAAATATATAGCGTTGTTGAATTTTTATAAAAAAGTTCACTCATTATTTTTTAAATTTCTTCAAGATATTCTTTAAATTAGAATATATGTTACTTAAAATAAGGAATATTGTTTCAGACGCACTAAGAGTTGAAGACGACAATTAGGACCGTTGATCCTAACATAGGAATCTTCATCACAAGAACTGGAGATGGAGTGAAAGGTCATGCCCGTCTGTACCGTAAAATCAATTTTAAAACCGAACGAATAAGATATATACATAATACAGCTCTACTAAAAAATGCATTTATATATCTTTGGAATTTCCTCTCCTTCGTTTCGAGGCAGTGAGACATAACCTACTTATCGTAGTTTGGTAATACCATAATATAGCAAGGAAATATGTAGTATAAATAGTAGACACGCGAACTCAACTCAACCCCTGCCTCCTCTCTCCTCAAAAAACTTTTGAAAATTATTTATTTAACCCTCGTTTGTCCCCCATTCTGTTTTTTTCTACGTACTCATTTTCAACCACACATTCACAAAATAAAATATTATACACGTAAATTCAAAACTTTTTAACTATACATGCTCCAAAAATTCACTATTTAAAACAATATTTTTCCAAAAAATTGACCACCAATCAGGGGTTTAATTAGCAAAGAAAGCCAGCATTCTCTGAACTATCTCCCTCAATGGTCATCTTCAGTAGGGCTAATAAATATTGGTTCTTTGTGAGGTGAAGCCATTGAGGTCTGATAGTTTTGAAACTGTCCGCCTTCTCACCAGTTTGGGCTGCACGCATGGATTCTACATTTGCTATCCCCAGTTTATCGTGCTCTAACTCGATTATCTTTTCAATATATTTTTACATCTCGGGATATAATATCTTCTTATGTCAACATTTTTTGATACATCAACACATTATACCTTGACGTTTTCTCATTTGCTAAAAAGAGATAATATGTCGGAGTATTAGAAATGTATTAAAAAAACGATCAAAGACACTATAAGTTCACATGCATGTGTTCACGTTACGTAGATTATTATCATTCAAGTCCAGCCCCCATCTCTCTTTATTTATCAAGATCTTTTAACTTCTGTTAAACTTTAATTTAAAAGTTTATTTTTTTAACTAACAAATGTGTGAGAAGTACATTCATTCTTCTATCCTTAAACCGTATAACATAAACTTATAATTACGAATCGAGTATCATTTGTTAACATGGTGATTGTCCTTGCTATTTAGCTTTGGTAAACCCAAATGTTATAAAATGAGCGATCACATGACACTTCTATACCAAAAAAAAAAAATGATTATTTTTTATTATTAGAATTCACTTGCACTAAAATGAATATTTACTTTTTAGAACTTTTAAAAAATGGGGAGATGTAAAGTTCTCCTGATTGAGCACGATTTTTTAAAATTCATTTTTAGCTATTCATTCTTCATATAAAATAATTTTTTACGTAAATTTTTAAAAAATATAAATTTAAAAAAAAATGTATATATTTTTTATAAAATTTATTCTAAAGAAATGGGCTCAAACATTTTCATCTCACACCCTAAAAGTAACACACTGATAACTACGCTCCAGAGTACCCAAGCCTTCACTTCACGGGGCATGAGTTATCATTGGTCCATACAAGTCGACCCAATGGCTCTCTTACCGAAGTACTCTTTCTAGATATTTCTTCCTCTCGATCTATTTCTCCCATTTTTCTTTTTGATTTTTGGAATATTAAATTTGGAGTTCTTTGTTGGCCCAATAATGGAGGATAGGAAGCGGAAGATATGGATCATACAGTATTTTTTGTTGTCATCTATAGTTTGCTTCGTTTCTCAGCTCAATGCTTCAAACGACGTGGTAAGCGAACGTATATGTTCATAGGCCAACACTTTTTGTACAATTATTTGTCGATGTATTGTTTACTGTATGTCGATTCAATATTTTTTTTGATCTCTAGTGTTTTCGTAGAAATTCATGTGTTTTATTTTTATTTTTTTTTACAGAAATTCTACGAATCGTTTGATCATACATTGGAGGGGAGCTGGGTTGTGTCTGAGAAGGAGGATTATAAAGGTCTGATTCTACTGGATTTATGGTGAATTTCATTATAAATACTACTTTCATTTTCTATATTATGTTTTTCTCGTTAGAATTCTGTAATTTCTGCGTAGTTACAAATTTCGACTCGTGTATGACAATATTATCTAATATTATAGGCTAAAAGTATTACTGTATTATTAATCTGTGTGTGGTGGCTTATTGCGAAAATGCATGGTTTCTGTAAGTATCTGTTAATTCTACTCTAAAATTGTAGTCTTGCCTATGTTAACAATGTGGATTTTTTTTTGAAATTTCTGTATCTGTGGAAGATGGCCACAGCCTTCTAACTACATTTTGTTGAGAATCTCCTTTTACAGCAATGAAATTGCTGAGGCTCTATTTACTAAATGAATTTGGGTTAATGCTAGGAATATTGAGCTCGTCATGAAGTATGGTTGGATGGCAATCTTGCTTGATTTTTGGTTTCGATTTAATCAGTTGTTTAACACAATTAGTTGAGTAACTAAGCCCTTGTTTGGCCCTCATTTCTTAAAATTCATTTTTCATGCTTACTTTCAACTACACATTTATTGGCACATAATTTTTAGAAACTTTTCAATCACACATTTCTTCTTGATTTATCAAAATCTACTAAAAATTTGATTTTAATCCAAACCAAATAGGGGACTAAATGAATTTGTTTGGAAATTTTTGTACATGCGGAAAGATTTACTACATTGAAATTGTTGAGGCTCTATTTACTAAGCCCTTGTTTGAGCCCCGTTCTTTAAAACACATTTTCAACCATACATTTTTCCCATAAAATAATTTTGCACTTAAACTCAAAAAGTTTTCCTACTTTTTAATCTCACATACTCCAAAAAAAAATTATTTTTTACAAAATCTATTCTCAAGAAATGGGGCTCAAACAGAGGCCAAGTGAAGATTGGGCTTGTCATGAAGTAGGATCATGTATTCAACTATTCATATGTGTTTCCTGGTGGAACTCCCATCTGACGATTAGTTGATTAACAATACATCTGTGACTCCGGCTTGTTGTATCTTTTTATGTTGTGGGGCAGTTATGCAGCATATTTGCATTCAGCTAATACCCTATGATTTTTGTGTATGAAGTGTTCTATTTTATTCTGATGTTTGATTGGTTGTCAGGTGTGTGGAAACATGCCAAGAGTGAGGGGCATCATGATTATGGGCTTCTTGTGAATGATAAGGCTAAGAAGCATGCCATTGTGAAGGAAGTTGATGAGCTTATTAACCTCAAGGGTGTAACTACTATCCTTCAATATGAGGTTCAATTCCAGAATGGCCTTGAATGTGGTGGTGCCTATATCAAATATCTCCGCCCCCAGGATGCTGGGTGGACTCCTAAGGAATTTGATAATGAGTCTCCCTACACGATAATGTTTGGGCCCGATAAATGTGGGGCCACGAACAAGGTTCACTTCATCTTGAAGCACAAGAACCCCAAGAGTGGAAAGTATGTTGAACACCACCTCAAGTTTCCTCCGTCGGTGCATTCTGACAAATTAACTCATGTTTATACTGCAATTTTGAAACCAGATAATGAGTTGTGTATATTGATTGATGGGGAAGAAAAGAAAAAGGCTAACTTTCTCTCCAATGATGATTTTGAGCCACCACTCATCCCTCCCAAGACAATTCCTGACCCAGATGATATGAAGCCCGAGGATTGGGATGAGAGGGTAAAAATTCCAGACCCAGATGCAAAGAAACCGGATGACTGGGATGAGGTTGCTCCACTGGACATTGAAGATGAGGATGCTGTGAAGCCTGATGGATGGATGGATGATGAGCCTGAGGAGATCGTTGATCCCGAGGCAACAAAACCCGAAGATTGGGATGAGGAGGAGAATGGTGAATGGGAGGCTCCAAAGATTGATAACCCCAAATGTGAAGAGGCACCTGGATGTGGGGAGTGGAAGAGGCCAATGAAAAGGAATCCTGCATACAAGGGGAAATGGCACGCTCCCCTTGTTGAAAATCCCAACTACAAGGGTATTTGGAAGCCCCAGCTAATTGGAAACCCTGAATACTTCGAGTTTGATATTCCAAATTTTGAGCCGATTGCGGCTATTGGCATTGAAATCTGGACAATGCAGGATGGTATACTGTTTGACAATCTTTTAATAGCTTCCGATGAAAAAGTTGCACAAACCTACCGAGAGACTACATGGAAGCCGAAATTTGAAGCAGAGAGAGAGAGACAGAAGGCTGAGGAATCTGCCAATTCAGATGGTCTTCAGGGAGTCCAGGTGCTTAGTCAAGACTGTCCTCTTTCTCATGTTTTCCACATTTTGCTTGCTGCTATTTCTAAATCTTAACTTGTTCTAGTTAATTGTTTCAGAAACTGGTGTTCAACTATCTTTACAAGATTGCGGATCTTCCCTTGGGTGATCACAAGACCAAAGTTTTGGTTAGTGTTTATGAAGATATTGTTGTGTTTTTGGCAGCATGTTATATGCTTTGTTGTTGTGATTGTCACTTAATTGAGCTTATTTCTTGCAGGATATTCTTGAGAAGGCTGAGAGGCAGCCAAACCTTACAATTGGTATAGTTGCATCCATTGTAGTTGTTATCTTCACAGTTTTGTTGAAGGTCATCTTTGGTGGGAAGAAGAAGCCTGTTAGTACCTGGAATCCTTTAGTCACATCATAAACATGTTTTGCTTCTCAGATCACTTCCGGGGTATAATTCAACAATTTTTTATTTTTTTTTATATTGATTGCAGGCTAAAGTTAGTTCAGGGACGGAGAAAACAGATACAGCTGAAACCTCAAATAACCAAGGCAGTACCGAGGAGAAGGAAGACAAGAATGAGGACACTGCTGCTGCTGCTTGTCGGAGGAACACCAGACGCGACAATTAGGGAATCTGTGTAGAAACAAATCCAACTACCAGATTAGAGTAATTGGTGAAAGATGATGCAAGAGGCGCATTGGCCGTTGCTATAACTTTTGGTTGATTTATAGGCACAATTCTCCATCATGAACTTTCCACTTCATACTCATTTTTGTCTTTTTTGCTTAGTAGGTGTGTTCGTTCAGTGTACCACAGACTGGTATGTGACCAAATGTAGGATAATGGTGTAGCTTTCCACGTGAAAAGACTGAATTTGAAATTGAGGATTTTTTTTCAAATATATGATTTGTTTAACAATTTTCAAACGGGGGGTATTTGTTTCAATTTACAGACGATCTTTACTTGTGTTTATATTGTAGCTATTGCTCATAATGGGAGTCTAGATATGTCATTCCCGACCCGAAAGGTTGTTTCCTCAATTCTCTCCACTTGAATTTTGACTCTCGTGATGACTTTTAGAGGTGATGGGAACTATAGATGTGGACACTTCAACACAGTGGCAATCCTTGTTCTGGGAGTTCACGAAATTGGGTCCTGGTTTCCATTCTTCGATAGTTTCTTTTAAGACTTATCTTAAAAGGTAGTTTTTTTAAGAAGAGTAATTCAAATCCTTATAAGTTGGTCTATATTTTCATCTTTATTTGATGTGAAATTTGTCCCTACGAGATGGTTGTTCATTTGAGCAACAAATCTTGAAATTAACGTGCTCATTTTTTGAGCATCGGATTGAATTATTTGTTGGGGTTTAATGAACTCTGATACCATGTTAATATTTAATGTTTCATTTTAAGAGGTGAACCCTATTAAGAAGGATAGCCAAATTCTTATAAATTTGTCTATATTTTCATCTTTATTTGCGTGAGATTTATCCAGTTTCTTCATATTCTTTCTTAGGCAGTATTGCAACATCTGACTTTTCAAAGAAGCTTCCATAAGTAGACATCCTGAGCACCACATAATCAAAATAATTGGATGAATCGTCATATATTTACAAACGACCAATGTTTTATCTCTATTATGCAAACTTCCGATCACTAGTGACGTGTCATGCTCTGCCATTGTGGCACCATCCTTTGTCACTTCAAGAGCACACCATCTACGTTGAATCTGTAGGACTTCACCAATCGAAACAAGTACAGCATAAGTTGGCCGCTATATTCTTAGTGCAAGCATTAAGCCATCTCCCTGAAAGAACGATAACAAAGTAGAGAATAAAAAATGGCACTTTCTTTTCAAATGTCTGCAAGAAAAAATCACAAATCACAGTAGAAACTAAGTACATAACAATGTCATCAAAAACATTCTTAATAAATTTGTAATATGTCCAATAATTTGTGCCCCGTTATCGAAAATTCTAAAATAAGTAGCATTTAAAAATTATAAACAAAATTAGTCTTCATTTGGCCCTCATTATTTGAAATTATAATTTTTGGAATAACGTATTTTTGGAATGGTTGGAAAAAAACGAAAAGTTTTTAATTTACAAGTAATAATATTTTATGGAAGATTGTGTTGTTAAAAATAATAAAGAATAATAATTATTTTGGATAATGGGGCTAAACGGGCTAACGAAATTCATGAAAGTGAAAATATTCTTACTAATACAAATGTTGAAACGTAGGAGTCTAGTAACTGTTCATGATATGCTTGTATTGTGTTTTGATTTTGAAGAGAAGTATGAACAAATGGATTAGAAATGAGTGAGGATTTAGTTATGGAAGGGATGAAAAAGAAATGAAAAAGTTCTTTTTCTTTTCATTTTTCATTTTTTTTTCTTAACTGAGTTTAGTGACAAATATTCTTTTTATAATTGATGTGATATCAATGTTTTTTGACCTTTAATTTATTTTTTTAATAATTTTTAAATCTTGACATGGGTATTATAGTCCTTACATATAAAAAAATGCCTTTACAACTTAAATTAATTGGTGGTTATATTCACACCACATTATATATATATATATATATACCATATTTTAATTACATTAAATATCATTAATCTTTTTTTATTATTATACTTATATTCTTAACTTTTCTCTTCATCATATTCTTATTTTTAACATTTCATTGTTCAAAATTTGTCCTTACATCATAATTTTCTTTCAAAAATAATGTTAACATATTTTAAAATAAGGGTTAAATATTTGATCTCATTTTGTGCATTATTTTTTTATATTTAAAAATATAAAAGACAAATGAGTATTTTTACTATATCTTAAAGAAAATTTTGGAGAGAAATCATAATCATGAATAATTTATGTTAATTTAAGAATAAGAATACGATGAAAAAAAGATTGAGATATAAATGTGATAATCTATAAAGATTATCAATCTTTCATATAATTAAAATGTAGTTTAATTATTAAGCCCCTCTTTGAAACCATTAAAACAAAACTCTTTTTTGTTTTTCATGTTCAACCACATTTTAATGATAAAATATTTAGCACGCAATTTCAATTTATTAATCACACATTTTTCAAAAAAATCACTACTTCAAAACTTATTTTTCCCAAAAAAATTACTATTAATGGTCGTCGGGCTCAAATCAGCGGTGTGAATATATTTAACAAAAATTAATTTTTAGGCTATTGGGTTTGAGTGGGCTATTAATTTTTGTGGAAATTATACAAAATTAGAATTTTAAAGTTTCAATTTCAAATTTCATATATAAACTTTATTTATACAAAAATCAAATATTAATTCATTTACTTCATTTAACCCAAACATAAAACTCTAATTTTATCATCTTCTTCCACTCATCTCTCTCTTTCCCTACCTCTCTCTCTTCTCTGGAGACACAGAGATCGTTGTTGCTGCACCATCAGCATGGGCCGCTGTTGCTACGATCGCCATCGGAGACACAGAGGTCGAACACTGCTACGAACTCCCGTTGCGAACTCTTCCACTCCTCTCTCTCTTCCCCGGCTCTCTCTCGTCTCTCTCTCCCCCTCTCCCTCTCCCTCGTACAGCCGTCGTTTTCAAAGAAAGCAAAAGGGTGTGGGGGCAAATGGGCAGCGGAGATTCGAAACCCTTCCCCTCCTCTCTCTCTCTCTCTTCCCCGCTGCGTACATCATCAACGGAGTCGCTCGACCCAGCGGCAATCTACACCCAGCGACGTCGCCGTGCACAGTGGACTGTCACCATAGCTGCGAGCGGCGTTGTACAATCGAGATCTCCACCCAACGACGTATGGTATCTCTTCCACTGCGTATGTGGTAGTGGTTATGGTGTGTGAGGTAGTTGTGGTTGAGGATGTGTCGACAACACTTGGTGTGGGTTGATATGGTCGGACGTGGGGAATCGCAGTGAGAGGGAAGAGATCGAAAAAATGACAGTGAAGGAAACGATGGGTTATGGCTATTGGTAGTTTGTTTGTTGATTTGGAGAGGTGATGGTGAAATTATGGTGGCCGGCGGTGTTGCAGTAAGTCAATCAATGGAAGACAGGGGAATAGGCGATGGTTTTGGGGTGGTTTGAAAATGGTGGCGGCAAAAGACAGGACAACAGACGGCTGTGAGGTGATAGCGGTTGTGGGGTGTTGGGGGTTTTAGATCTGATTTGTTGGTGGTGAGCTAGTGCTAGTTATGGTGGTTAAGTAACGGTGATGATATTGTGATCGTGGTCGTGGTCACAAATGGCGGTGCTGGTGAGGTGGTGTTGGCAGTGGCGGCGGCGATTGTGCTGATGAGGCAGTGGTGAGGTGGTGTCTGAAGGTTGATTGTGATCACAAATTATTTGGTTGATTGTGATCACAAATTATTTGGTTAATTGTGATCATTTAATTGGTTAATCTGTGACAAATAAACAATATGTGATCAATGAAAAATATAAATTGTGATCAAGAAATAATATATAATCTAAAAAATTGTTAATTGTGACCGATAATTTGACAATTTACTAAGTTGTGATTTATAATATTAGTTATTTGTGATCGATAAATAAATTGTGACGTCTAAATCTTTTTATTTGTGATTGATGAATAAATTGTAACTTATAAAATTTTTGAATTGTGACCGTAAAATAATTTGTGACCTATAAAATTCTGATTTGTGACCGTAAAATAATTTGACTTATAAAATTTTTTGTGATCGATGAACAAAATGTGACTTATAAATTTTTGAATTGTGATCGTAAAATAATTGTGACGTTTCAATTTTTAATTTGTAATCGATGAACAAAGACCTATAAATTTTTTGAATTGTGAATTTAAAATAATTTGTGACCCATTATATAGAATTTGTGATCAAATTATATGATATTGTGACCTTAATATATTTAATTAATTAATTTATAAATTAAAATTAAAAAATATGAGATTTGAAATTTTAATTCTTTCTTAAATTTGAAATTGATGAAACATTTGAATTTTTTCCATAAGTTTTCTAGCAACGTCGGTATAAAGCGAGAAATTACCCGCCAAAACTCATATGTAAACATGGCACCATAGCCTCCATTCACATTTTCACCAACAGAACAGAAGAAACTGAAAAATGGCGATGCTTTGCTTTCTACTAGATTTACGAAGCCTATCTTCTCCTCTTCTTCGAGATCTGAAGCAGGTAATTAGTAAATAACTCCAATACTCTAATTTGAATAATCAAAGAACTAGTTATTAATCTAAGTTTTTACAGCTAATTGAATTGTATTTTTTATTCGTAAATTCTACTCTGCCAGTCGTTATTGCAGCTCGCGAATTACTACTCGATTTCGGTCCCCGAGATCAATGATAACTGCAATAGGATTCGATCGAAGGCCCTCCGCGATCGCATTGGACTTTGCTATGTTTTCAGAAATCGAATTTCGTGTTCCGATGAGGTATTCTCCTCTGTCATTTTTATTTCACTGGAAACTCCGTGTCGTGTGTGTTTGTGTATCTAATTTAGTTTATTTTATTTTAAGCCAAAAGTTAAACCCTGTGTGCTAGTTAGGGTTCTGAATACACTAAAGTATTCCATATTAATTAGGTGCTTCTTACTGCTTTGCTTGTACCTTGTTTATGGCTAGGATGATTGCTATATTCTTTTCAACATTGAGTTCAAATGCGAAAAAATATTTGATTTAGTATGTTCTTGACATGCCAAAACATTGAATTGCTCTAGTAATTCTAGTGTATCACGAATTATGAGAATGAGCTGTTCTTCTCATATCTTTAACCAAAAGGTTAGAGTTGCACGGTGCTACAAGTTTTAGAGAAGAGGATTTTTTTGTGGACAGCTGAAGGTTGCATACAATCCCTCTGTGAATTTCAAGCTGCGCGATTTTCACCATGCAGTAAACAATATACCTAACGATGCCTTTTCCCCTGAATTCGACGAGTCTGGAGCTCTCTGTTGTAAGGGTAATATATCTCCGTGTGTTTGTACATACCAATTCCATTTAGCACTTGTGAATAAATTCAATGCGCAAGCTATGTGTGTAGTTCGATGAAAATTATTATTTGTACATTGTTGTTGTTGTTAGCAGACCTAAAGCTATCAGACGTTTTGAATGACGAAGTTATATACTCATGGGGAGGAAATGACAGAGACATTTCAAAAAAGATTATTCTGCTTAGTTCCTGTGTCGTTAAATCTCTGGATTCTATGACCATAAAGGCTCTCACGGTGAGACAAATTCCATTTGATCTTCAATTTGGTATCTAGACCAAATACTTTATCCAAGCTCAGGGCAGATGCATGGAAAACTAGCCTAACTCAATCCAATGGTGGGAACTCTTATGAACCAGTCACCTGAAATCAATATTTTTGTGGACTTCTTGATAGGAAGCTGCAGAGAAGTTTGTCTCAGTGGAGTTTGTTTTTCTGGAGCAAAATTCAAGCCACCTTGGTGATTCCCCTGAGAATATCAACAACTTTATTAAGCAGATTGGTTGTCTTGAGAACTGCTCGCTACGGATGTTTTTTCCAGGTGAAGCTCATTGATCATATGAGACCATATTATGAATTTATTGTGGATGACTAAAAAAATCTATTTTATGTATAATAAACCCCTGTTGTTTGTCACGCAAATGACTGATCATACATAGTATTTGCCATTAATCATATTTTACAGTTAATAGCAACGGTCATGTTGTTTCCAGTTTCATAGCTTGGCAGCATCAGAGCAAGAATTGTTGAAATACAATCTTCTCCTCTTTGTTATTACAGATAATTGGGTCAGGAAATCTTGTTTAGCTAAGTTTTATACTGAAGTTCTACCTTTTCTGACATCCACCTATTATATATTCTGGGTTGCTTGAAGAAGATATATTTATCTCTCTCGTGAATACATTTGGGGAAGAAAAGAAGAGTGGAGGAAGAACTGTAGACCCTGAAACTCGATCTTTTATATCATAACTCAGACCGACGTCCAAGATCTTGTAGGTGCTGTTTTAAATATGGCCAGCCATGGATTAGCTGGATTTGGATTAGCCTTGAGTTAGATCACAGTGGTCTTGTTTCTTAGAGAGATTGAAGGTGAAATAGTATGTGTCAGTAATCCCATTTCTCCCGAAAAAAAAGAAAAAGAAAAAAAAAAGAACGAAAGAAAGAAAGAAAGAAAAATTATTCAATTTGACATCTGACCAAATTCTTAATTTAGGGTATTTACAGAAATCGAATTTGCAGATTCACATGCACTTCTTGGTCTTGTGAAAAGATGGCTTCAGGAGTTAAAAGAAGACACGGAAGAATTGTTACAAGCTCGTTTTCTCTTCAAGGTCGATCTAATGAACAATCTGAACCAGATATCCTGCAACTTATGTGCATCTTTCAATCCCATAATCGATGGTTTCATTCCTTGCCAGGTACGTTCTACATATTTTTATCCATAAAGATTTTGAAGTACGTAGCATGAGCACGTTAGTTAATTGTCATTAAGCTGTTGTTTTGCTCAAGGATCAAGTTGATACATAGGATCCATAACTGTTGGCTTCGTATAATTATTTTTTCTTCGAGAATATTTTGCATAACTTCTTTAATTAGTTGTTTTTCATCTTACATTTTTATCTCCCCAAAATGATCTTTAGTACTGATAGGCAGCATTAGTAGTGTGATCCTTTTACTGTCTATATTGTTTGCATAGTCAATCTATTTTCTATAACTTAAGCTTATCATACGCTGAAGTAAAAGGAAAACTATATTCTTAACTAACTGCTGGAGATGTGATTATAATGACCAACGGGTGCAACACTATTTCAAAACCTTTTATTTAATGTTTAAAAATGGGTTTCAACCCGGGTTGGTTGAAGCGAGGTTCTCATGTATCAACGTGTTGAATTAATTTTGTATCAGTCCATTACCACTAGAATCAATTTTTCAAGTTAACTATGTCTCATTGATGGTAACAGTTTCCCAATAGACAGTAATACTCATCATTAGACTGAGTACAAGAGAGGAAGGCCAATGCAACAAGTATGGAAAGAGACAACATAACGTGTTTGTTGGATGCATAACCTGACAAGGTGTATTACAGCACTCCAGGAGATACTAGTGCACCTTCGATAAGATTAGTGCCTTCAAACTAATATCCATTGGCAAGAGTCATGACCCTTAACTGATAGATTCTTTAGAAGTTAGTAAAAGGTGTAAAGTGACTGCAATTTTTCGATTTTATTATATTTTAAACCGTTTTCTGTTGATTAGGTTTAGAAATTCAGGACCTATTTGGCTGTAAGGAACCAAATAGATTATTCTTAGAGGTTTATTGTGAAACTAATTGAACCCTATCATAATGATAATCCTCTTCACGTATGTGTTTTAATGATTCCCTCAGTTTTGTATAATAAATTCTTTGCAGTGTGAATAAGTCATTTGAATTTATCTTTGCCTGACATGCTGCGCTTCACATGTGGCTTTTGTGCATGCAGACATGCAGGTGTCATGGAATTCCACTGGACCAGTCAAATGAGAGTAAGACCAGGAGGTCTTGTTGTCCAGTAACAAGCGATGAACTTGGAGCTTTAGATTTAATCGAGAACTCTGTCAAGATTGGAGAACAAACAATCCTGTATATGCCGTCTTTCCAGTGCATTCAGAAGCTCCGGCAAATTTCTTCACCTGTTGACTTCAATGTCATTCAAAGAACTAACTTACGATTATTAAGCGAAGGTAAATCTCCTAAGAAATCCCATTTTTGTTTCTCATTGAAAAACTTAGAAGCTGAAGGATGTTAATTCCCTCAAAGTATAAAGAATTCGAAACTACTTTTCAAAATTTTCTGATATTTTCTTGTTGATCAGCTGGATCCATATCCTTGGTCCTCAAGGCTACTAGTATGATTTGTGAAATTTGATATAGTCCTGATTTGTGTATCTTATATTTGACCTTTTTTCTGCAATCTTTAAGAAAGATGCATTCATTTAAAATTTGGAAAATGTCCAGAGTATGAATTGGGTTAAATAGATCCTTTTCATGGAGTTGAAGGAACTTATTTTCTTTTAAGCTCGTGTCTTTACTCAAAATGAATGGGCGTTCTCCATACAAAAAGGACGCATGAGCAATTTATAATATAATTATGTTGGTGAAGAGTATGCAAACATTGCAAGGGCATTGCATATCAATTCCTTTTCTAAGCAGTCCAAATGGTCATTTTGCTAATTCGCTAAATTATTTCCTTGAGCTACAAGTGAGAGCTATTAAATATATTTTTCTAGTCTCGTAGTTAGCACTCTAATTTTGCATGTTTTGGACAGGTTTAATCATGGGTGCTACCTACGTTGTTACTCCAACTAGTAATGATTCACACGATAATGATAAGTCAGAGCTCAATACTCAACGTGCGTGAAATTTTCTCTTAATCTTCTTGGTTCTCTGGACAATCATATTCTTTTTGTAGGACAATCCTATTACAAATAGAATATGAATTATTTATTGTTGTAGTAGGATTTTATTTCTTGTTTATAATAAGATTTTTTCTTTCTTGTTAGAATATGATTTTTCTTTTACCCCTTTTAGGATATTTCTTGCTTTAGTGATTAGACTTAAGGAATTAATTTACCTATAAGCAAAGGCTTTTTACTCTTTTTCAAGGGCCAATTCATCACAATTAAACTATTATCTAATAGTTTTCGAGCTTTTCATCTTTCTTCTCGTTTCAATAATTTTAATTTCGCTTTCACTCCAAAATTGGAGTAAAAGCAAGGAATTTTTATGACTAAGGACGATATTAGTGGAGTTCGAGCCGTCAACAACGAATAGAGATTCAAAAAATCTAGCACTGACTATTAGGCTCGAATAAACTCTTCAAGATGTTTAATGAACCTTAACTGCACTCGTTAGTGAAGTAGCGCAAGTGTGAACCTTGGAGACAACAACCAACTTCGACGGGTCACGGTAACAACCATGGAGACTCAGATAATGGCGAGCTTCCATTGGACTATAAGCAGCCGCAACCAAAAGAGGATGAAAATCATTCTCATGAAGTTGCAATTGAAGACCCCAAGAGCCTCACTTTGATAATAAACAAGTTGAAGTTCAAAAGTGTCCCCTTGAAAAAATGGGATTGAACTCCTAATCATGAAAGAGTTAAAGGAGAGACTTGTCAAATTGAGAATAAATGTTTCGTTGACCATCCATGCGATCCTAAAGCCAATGAATTGCATAAGCACGAGGAAAATATGGATGATATAGATCTAAGTATGGATGATATGGATCTAAGTTCCCGTGCTAGTTTTTTTGTATTGAAGAAGTCATTAGTGAACATTAAAGCAATAGATGAAAAATTGAAAGTAGCACTAGTGGCCTCTGTGGACTCACAAGTGAGAAATTAAACTGTACATCGTGTATGTAGGAATATCACGCAAGTGTCCCAAAGGAAAATAAAATGACTAAGGTAAGAGCAATGTTGACTTCAAACAATGCAACTAAGTAATATAACGATGTTTATCGAGCACATTAAGAGATGGACATTTCATCAATATTAGTTCTTGTAGAAATTTTTGAGTATTTTTCCCTCCGACGACAAACTCGAGGTTGAGTTTTTTCAAATGGGGAAAATGATGTAGAAAAATCCTATTACAAATAGGATAAGAATTATTTATTGTTGTAGTAGGATTTGTTTCTTATTTAGAACATGAATTCTTTCTTGTTAAAATATGATATCTTTGACTTCATGTAGGATTTTAATTGCTTTAGTCATTAGGATTATGGAATTACTTTGCCTATAAAAACAAAGACCGTGTGAACTTTTTCAAGGACCAATTCGTCTAAATCAAAATTTTGTATAAATTCTCGATTTTTCAATTTTCTTCTTGTTTCAAGAATTTTAATTCTGCTTTTGCATCAGTTTAACAGATCTCATCATTGTCAATGATCTAGTATGTGAATGTTTCTTCTTGAATTAATTGATTTCACCTCTTTTTTGCTCTGTGGCTTGGCAGTTTTTCAATTGGTCTGCAGTGTTCTAAACTCCCTTGATCAGGGGTTGGTTTGCTCTTCTAATTGTAATATTGGAACTGGAATTGAGACTTCATTTAAGTGCTACTACATACTGTTACCTTCGGACAAAGGGGTGATGCTTCTCAGGGTAATTTTTTCATCTCCTATACAGTTACACTAAATTTATGACCATCTTTATCACCACTTTCCAGGAATGTCTCGAGTTTTATTTAGTCCAAAAGAAAAGAAATAATACGTATGCCTCTGTCCACTGTGTGTGTTTTTTTTTAATCATTTTTCCCGATAAAAATCTCCACATATTCTGGAATTTGCAGCGCCTTGCAGGATCAGAGGAAGTTTTACCCACCCCTGATGTGAGTCAATTCCTTAGCTCTACGCTAGCTAAAGAGATTGAAAACACAGTTCAAGCTTCTTTGCTAAAGGTTGGATTTTTTCCATTATAATATTTCTTCTCTCATAGTTATTTTAATATGTTTATTTTCATTTGGGCATCTAGATTTCTATTTCTGAAGTGATATCTGTAAATTAAGCTGTTAAGGAGGAATTGAACATATGAATTAGATTTATTCTCGGGAGGTGAATCCACGGGCAAGGTTAAATTTCGTGATCCATAAATGATTTCACACATTCTGGATTGAAATTGTTAAACATCAAAGAAACAAAAGTCACTAATTTTCTAATTTGAGTAGAGAGGAGAATAGGAACTGGATTGATTGTATTTGTTGAGATTTGGGTTCCAAAACACCAATTAATCCTGGCTCAGTTCAACCAAATGACACCACCATTCAAGGACCAATCTTCCACCTTTCTCCAATCGGTTGCTCTCTCGGATTTCACCCACAAAGGGCAATGGTGAGAAGAAGAAGGAGACCTCAATGGACAGCCACCAAGGCTAAAG